>JAQQSZ010004860.1:0-14033 GCA_028646595.1 Phalanger gymnotis
TAATTAACCTTTGAGTTTTTCAACGGGGTATGGCTGCTTATAGACTAAAGAGTTCTATGTTCCACGCTTGGGCGAATGCACTGCCTCACCAGCACTCCTCCTTCCCCAAGAGCCCCCTACCTGGAGTGGGCTTAAATCTTCAGCAGGCTCTGCACTCCTGCTCTGATCAGCCACTTAATTCCTCCCACCAGGTGGGCCTGGGGCCAGAAGCAACTGCAGCTGAATTTCTAAAGCTGCCCCGCCTCCGTTGCCTCAGGGGAGGAAGCCGAACTGCACACTCTGTTCTGTCCCGCCGCTTTTCCCACTAACCTTCTGCGTAGTCTTTGCTGTTTGTGGGTTGTGTGGTCTGGTACATGCTACAGCTCAGTAATTCAGCATGCTAGGGCACTCTCAGCTCCAATCCTGGTCTCGTCGGTCCGCGGTCTGCCACGCTGCGCCGCGCCTCGCAGCGCCCGCTGGGCTCTGCTTGGCTCAGCTCCGCTCCCCTCAGCTGGGGGCTGGGAGTTCCGTTTGAGACCTTACCCCGAGACCATCCAGGCTGTCCTGGGCTGGAGCCCTGCTTCCCTCTGCCACTTTGTGTGTTCTGCAGTTCTAGAATTGGTTCAGAGCCATTTTTTATAGGTTTTTGGAGGGACCTTCCAATGGTATCTTGAAGAGTTGGAAATGACTGAAACACAACTGTATGCCAACAAACATGTTTTACCTGTCACTGTTATCTTTTGAGTGATGTGATCAGAGTTATAATATATTCAATTACACATAATAACGTTCACTGTAATAATATTGACCTTGCCTGCCTTGATGTGATCTGAAAAGACGTGAAATCACATGAGACCAGGGAACAAGCGTTTATGTTCTTACCGTGTCACAGACATGGTTATACACAATTAGTTTTACTTCTCACAAGCTCCTGCAGTTGACTAAGGCATGCTTATTTCCTTGTATCCATTGGTTCATATCTTGAGGGCATGGAAGTCCCTCCAGGAGCCACAGAGGAGAGGGTGACCTCCCCCATTGTAGGGCTGACATCCAAAACCCAACTTTTTCTTACAGTTTTTCTTTCTCTAGCTGGAAGCATAATCACAAGGCATTCATATGTTTGATAACAGCCCTCTTAAGAGCAGAATTAATATGAACCTAGGTCTTTCTGTATGCCTCATGAGACTATAAGCCTAATTTGGTTGTTTTGTTCTCAGGTGCCTGATTCATCAGGAGCAGTGGGACCCTTAGACTCTATAGAGACACCTAGTATTTTACCTGTTAGCACCTAGGAAATAATAAATATTGGCTGAACTGAAATAAATTAATTTGAATTGAATTTTCTGTTCTTCATTTCACATCCTCTCTTTCCTCTCCTGTCCGGCCCCAATGTGAGAACAGTGTTCAATTTCATTTGTGAAAAGGCTGATACAAAGAAAAGACAACAAAAGTCAAATGTTTACTCTGTCCCAGCCACTGTGCTAAGTGGTAGTTTCACGTTTCTCAGCATCATGGATCATGCTCTGTGTTGAGTTGTCTGGGTCTTTTTGTTCATTTGGTTGTTTTTTGTTTGGTGTATTTTTGTTTCAATTTGGAGAAAACTAGTAGAGGCAGCACCATCTCAGCAGAGGCAGAGACATCATGGGATAGAGATGTACTGTGCATCAAGCAAGAATTTAATAAATATTTGTTCCATTGACTCATAAATTGAAGGCTAGAAGGAATCTTAGTGGATTGGGAATCTCAGATATCTGGTCCCAAACCTCTCATTGGATAGATATGAATACTGAATTCAGCTTGATGAGATTAAGTAGTTTGTCCTGGGTCCTATAGGCAATAAGTAGCAAAATCAGAATTTGAACCCAGTGATTGCTTCTAAATTCACTAGAGTGGAAAGTCTTGGTGGAAGTTATTAAACAGAATATAGAAACTGTCAATAAAAAGCCAGCAATAAAAATGATAACTGAGTGGCAAATTGGTTAGAGGACTAGATTAGAAGTTTGGAAGACCTAAATTCGAATGTTTCCTCAGAAATTTACGATTTGTGTGACTTTGAGCATGACACTTAACCTTGCTCAGTCTCAGTTTCTTCATCTGTAAAATGGGGATTATAATAGCACCTACATCACTAACTTGTAATGAAAATTAAAAGAGATAAAATAAGAAACTTTAGAATCTCAAAGCACTATATGAGAATGAGGATGATAATGATTAATTATTACTGTTAAATTGTTCTAGGATTAAGGTCTTAATGACTCGCCCATGATAAAACTCTTATAGATCTGATTTTTACAAACCATAGATTTATGTGCATTTTTCACAGAGAATTTGATAGCTTGATGGCCTTTTTTTTAAGACTGTGAAGACTTGGGAGTTTGATATAGGAACAGGAAAATCACATTTTTTTCTTTAGTGCCCAAAACCAATATCCTAGACTCCAATATAACATAAGCCATTATTTCTGGGCAATTTTGTTCAAGTGACAACTGAATAAATTACCTAGAGGCAGAAATAATGTAAAACTTGGTCCAAAGTTTTACTTAACTTTGAAAAAAGAAAAGCTATCCAGTAAACATTCATCTTTATCTAGGTTAACGAATATACAATGACCAAAATTTAATCCAAGCTTCACGGTTTTCATAAGAGGCCGTCTCATAAATGGTAGGAAATAAATATCAAGGGGTGGGTAATTTACTGTCTATTACTGTTCTGCTTCATAAATGCATTATTTAATTAAAACTTTTTATTTTTTAAACGTATTTTCCCCAAATTACATATTAAAACAATTTTTAATATATTTGTAAAAGTTTTGAGTTCCAAATTCTATCCCTCCCTTCTCCTTCCCCCTCCCTGAGACAGTAAGAGATATAGGTTATACATGTGAAATCATGTAAAATGTTTCTATATTAGTCATTTTTCAACCAAAACTCTTATTTAAATGAGATAGTAAAAATTGCATTACAGTATTTAAAGTTTGCTTAATTTATGCTTTATATGCCATTTGCTGTATTATGTAAGGACGTGGACTTATCTCTGAGGAATTTCCTGAACAGTCTGTGTCATTTGGGGTCGGGCCTGGTAAAAGGTGCTACAATTGGGCAAACCACGAAGAACATTTGAAGTCATCATTCTCACCAAGCTAGGTACTCCCTTTACCCACAGAAATCCCTTTGTTTTGGAGGAGCATCATGAAACAAAGGAAAGAGCCCTGGTTTGGGAGTCAGGGGACCTGGGTTCAAATTCTAGTTCGGTGACTCTGGGCAAGTCATTTAACCTTGATCTATAAAATGGGCAAGTAGGAATAAATGATCTTCAGTTTTCAGGTTTGCTTGAAAGTAATTGATCCAGTCTTATTATTCATTAGCAATTCTGTTGTATTTTGAGGTTTGTAAAGCCCTTTATAAATATTATTTCATTTGAGCCTCACAACAACCCTGGGAGGTAGGTGTTAACTGTAATTATCCCCATTTTACAGATGACAAAATTGAAGCTGAGAGAAGTTAAGAGATTTGCCCAGAGCCACGCAGCCAGGGAGCATTTGAACTCCAGCCTTCTTGATTGGATAGCCAGTGCTTTAAATACTGCATCAACTGTGCAATATATAGCGATAAATTTTGCTGTAAGGAAAAGATAATTTAAGTACTTTATAAGGTTATGACAATAATAACAATCATGGCTGACAGTGAAGATAATTCTTTTATCTACTTATCCCACCCTAACCTCCTGCTGACCTCCAGACTCTCATTTCCAGCTGCCTATTAGACATCTTGAACTAGATGTCTTGTAGACATCTTAAACCCAATATGTTCAAATTTGAACTTGTGTATTTACATGAATACCATTCACCTTCCACACTTCCTTATTACCATTGAGGGTACCAACATTCTCCCAGTCATGCAGGTTCACAAATTAGATATCATTCTGAACTCATCATCTCTCATACCACCTCAGATCCAATCTGTGGCCAGGGCCTATTGATTTCACCTTTGCAGCAATATGCCTCCTTCTCTCCTCTGACACTGCCAAGACTCTGGTGAAGGCCCTCATCGCCTCTCGCCTAGATTATTGCAGTAGCATGATGGTTAGTCCGCCTGCCAAGACTACTCTAATCTTTCCCTCATTCAGTTGTCAAAGTTATCTTAAAGTACATGTCTGACCATGTCAACCCCCTACTCAATAAATTCCAATAAATCTCTACTACCACTAGGATCAAATATAAAATCTTCTTTTTGGCATTCAAAGACCTTTATAACCTGTCCCTGTTGCCCCACAACCCCCATACCCACTCCCCTTCTCCAGTCTTCTTATGCCTTATCCACTCCAGAGTACTTTTTGCTTCACTGATTCTGGCCTTTTTCATGTTTCCTCGAACATCCCCCTACTCTTGGCATTTTTACTGGCTGGCTGTCCCCTGTGCGTGGAAAGCTCTGCCTCTTCATTTCTACCTCCTGGCTTCCCTAGCTTCCTTCAAGTCCCAGCCAAAATTTCACCTTCTAATCCCTCTTAATTCTAGTGCCTTTCTTCTGTTGATAATTTCCACTTTATTCCTGTACATAGTTTGTTCATATGTAGTATTTGCATGTTTTCTCCTCCCACTAGATAGTGAATGCTCAAGAACAGGAACTATCTTATACCTTCATGTCTATCCCTTCCACTTGGTACAGTGCTTGGCAAACAGTAAGCGCTCAATAAATGTTTATTGGCTGACTGATGGGCCTGGATAAAGTTACTAGCAAACATGTGTCAGTATATTCTCCTTATTTTCCTAACTCTGCCTGGGTCCTCTTCTTCTCTTCTGATCGCTATTCCAATAAATGAATAATTCCTAACTTTTAAAATTTTTTTCCAGGGCTTCAATGTTCTCTAGGATACCCAGGTTCAAAAGCTCCATTTCTTCCCTTTCTTAGCTGGTCCCAATTGACCAGTCAGTCACTACCATTTATCCTTTTTTGTCATGTCTTCCTCACTAATCATCTTCTTCATCACTAAGTACCCTATTGTAGAATTACTATTAGTTAACTAGATAATGCAAAGACATCATGGTCTGGAGAAAAGAATGCTGGACCTAGAGTCAGAGGACCTGAGTTTAAGTCCTGGGTTTCTCACTTACTACCTCTGTGACCTTGGGAGAATGATGTCTCCAGGTTTCAGTTTCCTTATTTGTAAATTGCAGGAGAAAGAAGAGTTAGTTGGACCAGATAACTTCTAAGGTGTCTTACAGGTCTAAATTTATGCTCCTATGAGCTATGATCCTGTTGCTAGACTAGTGTTGATCTTCCTTTACCTTTATTCCTGTTAATTTTCAGTTTTGAACTTGGGTTCAAAAAATTGATATAACAGTAAGACCAACAACAGCAACAAGAGCTAGCGTTCCAATAGCACCTAAATTTAAATTTGATCCTCGCAACAACCGTATGAGCCAGGTGCTGTCACTATCCACATTTTACAGATAAGGAGGCTGAGGCAGAAAAAGACTAAAAGACTGGTCCAGGATCCCATAGCTAGTAAATGTCAGGAGGCCAGATTGAGCTATATCTTCCTTATGCTGGCTTTGACGCTGTATCCTAACATCTTTGTCATTTTCCAGTCGTGTCCAACTCTCCGTGACTCCATTTGGGATTTTCTTAGCAAAAATACTGGAGTGGTTTGCCATTTCCTTCTCCAGCTCATTTTACAGATTGAGGAACTGAGGCAAGCAGGATTAAGTGATTTGCCCAGATGGTGAGCAACCGATGCCAGATTTAGAACTCAAGAAGCAGAGTCTTACTGACTCCAGGCCCAGTGCTCTACCCGCTCTGGCATCTAGCTGTCCTAACACTATATTCACTGTACCGACATAGTTACCTCAAGTATAAGAAGTGGAAGTTCTAATTAGAAAAAAGATTCTGGTGAAAAAAGAGGACTTTTTCATACTTTATCAATGTGATTCTAGAAAGTGCTATAGTCCCTAAAAGAAGTGACCGAGATTTTAAACTGCATTAAGAGGGGCAAAGTGTCCAAGATCATAGATAGATCTTTACCCTGCACCAATCAGATCATATGTAAAATGTCATGTTCATTTCTGGGAACCACATTTCAGAAGGAAGCTGGAGAGCTTCCGGTGGAGGATGGTTACCAAAGTGGTGAAATCAGGATTAGGTGTAGAAACTGAGGAGCGTAGCCAGGAAAAAAAAAGACTTAGAGCATTATATCTATTTTTCATCTAGGTGGCCTTCTGGATAGAGTGCTGGACTGGAAATTAAGAAGATCGAAGTTCAAATCCTATTTTAGAAAGTTCCTAGTTATGTGACCTTGGGTAAATCACTTTTCTTCTCTCAGTCTGTTTCCTCATCTGTGAAATGGGGATAGTACTAAGATTTACCTCACAGGGTTGTTGTGAGAATGAAATAAGATAATATATGTAAAGTCTTTCAGACTCCTTAAAGTGTTATAGAAATGCTAGTTAGTATAATTGTTAACTATATATGAGAATCACATATGGAAGAGAGATAAGATTTATTTCACGTGTCCCCAAAGGGCATAAGTAAGAGCAGTGAGTAGAAGTTTGCGAGGAAGCAGATTGAGGTTTGGCTTAAGGAAAAAAAAATCCTGACAATTAGACATATCTAGAAGTAGAATAGATTGCCAAAGGGAAGAGTGGCCTCCCTTATACTAGAAGTATTCAAGCAAATGTTGCATTTATCTATCTAGCTAGCTATCTATATATGTCTGTCTGTCTGTCTATCTATCTGTCCATCTAACCATCCATCCATCTATCTGTCAATTTTTATAGAGACATTGCTTTAATGAATCCATTAACGTGAAGTATTCAGATAGCAATACAGAAAATGAAGAGTTCTAGGCTTAAGTAAATGAGGTATCTATAAGGTTTCTTTTTAAGACACAGAAACTCACTAATCAAAATTCTTCACTTTCCCCCACCCCAGTGCACTGTCTCTTACCTTCTGCAAGTACCCCATTCACAGCTCTCTCTCTCTCTTTGACACACTTACTAGCTGTGTGACCTTGGACAAGTCACTTTAACCCCAATTGCCCTGCCTTCCCCCCTCAAAAAAAAAAGAAAATAACTCTTGTGCCATCTGTTTAAAACTGTTATCTTTGAATTCTGCTCTAAACCAATTGAGAAAAATCAGTGTCTGGGATGCTAATGTTGCCTGCAAAAACAGCTGCCCATTTTCTGCTAACAAAAGACATGAGGCATGGAAAAATATATTAAAAAAGATTAAAGTATGCAACATGGTAAGTTCTTTCCTAGATGTCTCAAAGTATGAGAGGGAAGGCTTTCTTTTCCCTCAGAGCCTAAGTGGCGTTCACTTCTTCAGTTTGTGAATTAACTTTATATTCAACACTTTGTCATGTACATTAGGTGTTATAGTGCATGAAATGAATACATAGCCACATACCAGTAGTTGCAGTTCCAAGCCGTGATCAGCAATACAGCCTCTAGCCAGCTAACATTTTTTTTCCTTGTGAAATATGTTCTGCATGACCACTTCATGAGTCAGTCAGTCAGCAGCAGTGGAATTTATGAACTGGTTTCAGCTGTCAGCACCATCAAGGTACTGGTGGGAAAAGATGGGGCTTTTTGTGTCCTTTCCCCTCATCCTTGATTTTTTAATGGAGACTAACAACAGGGCCATTTTCTTGGAAAAGTCAACAAACAAGTGACACGTTTAATCCTCATAACTTCTTGTGTTTTCAGGAAACTTTGGACTCCTGACAAACTGAGAATGATTCAGAGCTGTTTTGAATCATGATAACCTGTCTAGGTAGTTTGGTGTTGTTCAGCCTTATTTTATTATATTAATATCATTATTGAATCATCATAATTATGTAATTATATATTATATATAATTAATGCTATTATTAATTATATTAATACATATATTATGTATATTAATATTGTTATATTAATATATTAATGCATTATTATGTCTATTAATACATATTTATACATATATTATGTTCAATGTATTATATGCAAAGAATTGGCTACTTATAGTAACAATAGCCCCCATTTATATAGCATTTTACAGTTTTAAAATACTTTACATGCATTATCTCATTTGATCCTTACATAAGGCTAACACATAGTTTCCCTTTACACCCCCCTCTTACCCTTGTGCTAGTCAATTTCGCCTTAGTGAAACTGATGTTGCGAATGCCCTAATTTGCCAGTTTCTCAATCTTCCTGTATCACATCCCTCACTATTCCATTTTACCACAGTGCCACATGGTGATACTCATACCCTTGACACTCAAATTATTCTACTTCCATATTGAAGAACTCGAAAATTCTGTTTTCCAATCTTTTTCTGTTCTATTTCTCCTTTGCCTTTCTACTTTTGAACTATTCTTTGTCCTACAGTCCCTCCACCCCTCAGCTTTTTCCCAGGCAAGCCATACCTTCTATGGCTACAGTTGACTTTTATCCCAATCCCCACCCTTTGGTAAACCAGCTCAGTTCCACACTTTCTTCTACTCTTGAATCTTATCTCCGTTGCCCTATTATTAATACCTTGCCAGAACTCAAAACTAAATATTTCTTACCACCTACATTATTAGCTTCTCTTCACATGCTGCTGAACGGAGTTGGAGGAAGCCCTTAATGACTGGATCTGCTACAAAGTTAAGCTCTTGAATCTCAAAAAGGTCCCTCAACATGTAGCATTGCAATCATTCAGCTCCTCCTTATATCATCACTAATCTTACTCATCACAGTAGCTATCCGGAACCTCTGCTTTTCTCAAACCAGATACAATACCTCTTTCTTTAATTTTGTGTCCAAGAACTCTGCCCCATACTCTAGCTATTCTACTCTTCTCTATCTCTGTCTCTCTCTCTCTCCCTGTGTATATATGTATGTGTGTATGTATCTATGTGTGTTTATCTATGTGTATATATGTGCGTATGTATATGTATATATGTGTGTGTATATATGTATATATATGTGTGTGTGTGTGTGTGTGTGTGTATAGGGAGGAACAGAGAGAGAGAGAGAGTAAGCATTCATCGTAAGCTCCCTCTTCTCCATTTCTCTTAATCTCACATCCCCTGACACCATTCCTATCTCTTTCTTTACACTATTCTCTGATGAAAAGGTAGTCCTTCTCCTTGCTAAGGCCATTCTCTCTGTTTGTATCTTTGATCCCATCCCTTTCCATCTTTTCAAGCAGAATGACCCAGCGAATATCCCTTCTCCCTTCATTCTCTATCCACTGGCTTCTTCCGTTTTGTCTAGATATGTACCAAAGTCTCCCCCATCTTTAAGTAACCCTCACCAGCTCCTACCCTCTCTAGATAGTTACCATCTTATATCTTTCCTCCTCTGAGCTAAATTGAAAAAGTCATCAACCTGGTGTTTCAATTTGCATCTTAAACTATTAATTTCTTTTAAACCCTCTGCAGTCTGGCTTCTAACCTCACCTTTCACCTAAGATTACTTTTTCCTAAGTAACCAACAGTCTCTTGATTGGCAAATATTATGGCTCCCCATGTCCCACACACACAGTTGTTATTCTTCTGGGCCTCTCTGCAACCATTGCCACTGATGACTACCTCTTGCTCCTGCATACTATCTCCTTGGGTTTCTATGACATTGCTCTTTCAGTTCTTTTACTGACCATTCCTTTTCATTCTCTTCCCCTCATTTCTATTTGGTACCCTTCTGTTTTTCTCTGTAGAGTCTCTTACTCAGCTGTCATCATGAGTTCAGTTTTCATCTCCATTCTGATGATGCCCACATTGGCATATATAACTCTGTTATCTCTCCTGAACCCCAGTTCTGAAGTACTCTCTTCTGGAATTTCAAACTAGATGATCCTAAATAGTATTTCCAAAAGAGAATGCATTATCTCCTACCTAAAATCTGCCCTTCCCTACTACTGTCATGAGTACCACCATCTTTCTGGTCATCCATATGTACAACACGAGCTGAGAGATTGAGTATCTTGGTGGAAAGACCAGGAGGCTCCTGTCACTAGATCAATGAGTATATGATGGGAGTAAGATGTAAGAAAACTAGAAAGGTAGGAGGGGGGTTAGGTATGAAGGGTTCTGAATGCCAACCAGAGCACTGCATTTGATCCTGAAGGCAATAGGGTACTAATGGAGTTTATTGGGTGGGGCAGTGATGTGATCAGACCAGAGATTTAGGAAAATAGCTTTGGTGGCTGAATGAAACATGGATTAGAGTAGGAAGAGACTTGAAGCAGGCACTTCCACTAGCAGGTAATAGTCAAGGATTAGATGATGAGGGCCTGCATCAAAGTTGTGGCAGTGTCAGAGGAGAGAATAGGAAGTATTTGAGAGATGTTGCAAAGGTAAAATCAATGGTCCTTGGCAATAGATTGGATGAGTTGGGGAAAGGTGAGAGATAGTGAGGAGTGGAGTCTAAGGGACTGGGAGGATGCTGTTATCTTCTATTATAATAGGGAAGGTAGGAGGTAGGAAGGGTTTAGGGGGAAAAAGAAAGTAGAAAGTAGGAAATGAACCAGAGAGATTGTTAATAAGTGATAGAATAGGGATGAGAGAGAGCAATCTGTTGGAGGAGATGGATGGAAAAGGATCCCTGGAAGTAGAGGATTAGGCTTGGTAAGAGGCGAAGGAGGGAATAGTGGCAGGAAGCATCTGGGTAATAGGAAATGAGGAAGAGGAGACAAGAGGGAGTTCATGGAGAATGGCTCCATTTTTTTTCTGTAAAATATGAACTACATTTCTAAGCTGATAGGGTTGGGGTAGGGAGAGACATGAGGAGAGATGAAAAGATTTGGAAGAGTCACTGTGAAGAGTGTGATAGTGAGTTGATAAGGGAGGTATAGTAAGATTTCTTAGCAGCAGTGAGGGTCTAGTTGAGGTTGTGTAATGTAAATTTATGGTGGGCCCAGTTAGAATGATTTTCTCCATCTATATTCAGCAACACATGTATGGGACAGTAAAGGAAAGTTTCCACACCAAAGAATGGGAATTTCAGAAGGAAGAGAAGGTCAAAGCTGAAAGGGACTTGGGAGGGTTGGTACTAAGGAGAATAAAGATGAAAGCATGTAGCATGGTAACAGATTTTTGTTTTAGATAGCTGGTAATTCAGTGTCCCTGGGATTAGCCCCAAAAGACGTAATGATTTGCTAGCCATGAGATGGAGAGGTCTTACCTTTTCATGGGGGTTCCTATCCCCAAGAATTCTGGGTTGACAGAAGCCAGGGTCAAGTCTCTTTCAAACATTAGGGAAGAAGGGACATGGAACCCTCTGTTAGCATCCATACTCATAGATGAAGTCCTGATGGCAAGAGATCAGACATTCGAATCTGTGGTCCAGAACGTGGATGTGAGTGTCTGGTGCCTTAGGCTGTATTGCCAGGTTGAGTCCTGAGGTATCAGTGACTCTGTCCTATGCTCAAATCAACTATCATTTAAGTGCTTTCTATGCCCCAGACACTATGCTGAACACTGAGAATAAAATTGTAATCAAAAAGAAAGACAGCTCTGCTCTCAAACGAGCTTGTATTCTAATAGAAGGAAGACAATACAAAAAGGAAGCTGAAAAAATATGGGGTGATGGAGGTAGAAAGGGGATAGTCACTGAGGGGGCATGTCAGTGAAAGTCTGAGGAGTCAAAAGTGCTGCCTAGAAGGGAAGTGAAAGGTGGCTGACCTGAGTGACTTCCTTAAAACGGAGGTTCTTAGAGGAACCAGCCAATCAGAGGATGAGGCTATGGAGTGGGAAGGTGCAGCTGGTGTGAGAAGTCTACGAACTGGATCTAGTCCAACAGCCAAAGCTCGCCTTGCCCCAGTTCAGCAGTAATTAAGACATATATTGTTTTTTATAGTAAGTAGGGACATAGCAATAAGTTTTCAGAGTTAAATGCTGGATAGGGTAAAAAAAATGGGGGAGGGGAATACTTAGAGATTATAGTAGCATGATTTAGGCTCCCCATCCCAAGTCAAACTAATATTTTGTTCCAGGGGAAAATATTTTTTAACATGTGTTTTTGATGGATATGATTGAGTCTTTAAAGCGACCTTTGTCATTACTCTTCTTGTTGGTGTCTTCATTCACCTGGCCATCTATCTGTGCAAAATGTGCATGCACACATTTATGGGTTTATTCAGAGATGGCCAAAAACTAATCCACCAAGGGCTTGCCAAAGCACACAAATCTATAAACTTCTGGTGCTCCATTCCCTTTTGGAAGGGAAGACTATTTCACCTGCTTCTCCCCAGAGCTATTGGAGCTGATATGTCTCCAAGTTTCCAGGTATGGAAGCTAGACTGGGCATAGTATCCTACAGTATAGTATAGCAGGAATCACATTGGATTTGGAATTAAGGAATCTGGCTTTACATCTCAATTCTGCTGTCTACTACCTGTTGCATCTTGGAAGGAAGGAGGGAAGGAAGACAGGAAGGCAGGAAGGAGGGAGGGAAGGAAAGAAAGAAAGAAGGAAGGAAAGAAGGAAGGAAGGAGGGAGGGAGAGAAGGAGGGAGGGAGGGAAGGAAGGAAAGAAGGAAAGAAGGAAGGAAGGAGGGAGGGAAGGACAGAAGGAAGGAAGGAAAGGAAAGAAGGAAGAAAGGAAAGAAAAGGAAGGAAGGAAGGAAGAATGGAAGGAAGGAGGGAAGGAAGGAAGAAGGGAGGGAGGGACGGAAGGGAGGGAGGGACAGAAGGAAGGAAAGGAAAGAAGGAAGGAAGGAGGGAGGAAGGAAGAAAAGGAAGGAAGGAAGAGAAGAAAGGAGAGAAGAGGGGTATTTTTAGGCACTTATTACCTATTTACCTGGTACTGTCCTAAGTGCTTTACAAATATTATCTCATTTGATCCTCTGAACAACTTTGAGAGGTAGGTGTTATAATGATCCTTATCTTACAGTTAAGGAAATTGAGGCAGACAGAGGTTAAGTGACTTGCCCAAAATCTCACAGCTTGTAAGTGTCTGAGGTCAGATTTGAACTCAGGTCTTCCTGACTCCAAGTTGAGTTTTCTCTCTAACAAGTCACCTAGCTGTCACTTTGGACACACCCCTGTTCCTCTACTGGGCTTGCTTTCCTTCTCTGCAGAACTGAAATTGCCAAGCCACTGTAGTAGTGTTTTGTTTTCTGTTGTTTAGTAATCTGCTCCTTTCTTATCTTTGGGGCTCTAATTAGAGACAGACAAACCTTTAAGTTGGACAGGTTGACATAGACAAGTGTCTTAGGCACATCTAAAGTACTGAATGTATTGCAACGAAAACAGGTAGGTAGGATGGGGAGATTTATATAAGTTTATAAATATGGGTATCTCCCTGGAGTTCTAGAGCTTGGGGTACATTTTTTATTCAAGTCCCTCTTTCTTTCATTCAACTCATTTTTGTGTCAGAAATTATGTTCTCTTAAAAACAACAATCCAGTGCGATGAGGTGAAAGGTTTTTTTGTTTTAGAAACCACCATCAGATCATGTGAAGTTTTCCCTCCAGGGTTCGTTTTGTGGGTGATAAAGAATTCTTCATAGTTTTGTAATTATAATTTAATTATTGGCCAAAAAAATGTTCCTGTCTCTGCTCTGAATATTTTATATGCTGAAATTAATCAGAGCAGCACCACCTCCTCTGGCTCTTTTTGTCAGTTTAAAGAGCAGCATCTGGGTACATCTTGGAGTCAGAGACTCTGGGTTCCAATCACAGCACTTAGAACAGTCAGTAAGCATCTATCAAATGCCTTCAACATGTTAGGTCCACTGCTAGGTGCTCAGGATGCAAAGACAAAAATAAAATATTCCCCTGCCTTCAAAGAACTTACTTTTTATCAAGAGAAACAATACATACACAAGTAAGTAAATATAACATTTATGCTTTCTGCTACAAGGCCTTAGAAAGGCATTTCTCTTGGATTCCATTACTTCTTGTTTTAATTTTCTGTTTAATTATCAATTTAATAGTAATTAAAAACATGAACGGGGGGGCAGAGCCAAGATGGCTACTGGAAAGCAGTAACTGGCGTGAGCTCCCCACCAAGTCCCTCCAAAAACCTATAAAAAATGGCTCTGAACCAATTCTAGAACTGCAGAACACACAAAGTGGCAGAGGGAAG
>JAQQSZ010004861.1:0-14033 GCA_028646595.1 Phalanger gymnotis
TTATTTCTTTGTGACCTAGGAAGCATTTGCCTTATTTTAGAAAGAAGTCATAGCAATAGTGCTGAAAGCTCTATCCCATTACCTCCTGGCACATTTCTCTCCTGGCCTGAATGATCATTTTAGAGTTGCTAATGTCATATGCACACCTGTGGGATTTAACAAATGGTGGTGTCTGGTCCTGCCTCCTGCACAAAGTAGCCAAGTGGCCTTTCCAAGGTCACATGGAAAGTCAACTATTTCCAGGAGTCTTGATCTGTCCTAACTTGCCCCTATGTACTCACTCTAACTCGGCACTAAACACTGACAAAGTACTTTGGACATGAAAAGGGTCCAATGAGTGCTTGGTCTAAACAGCAGCACAGCCCTAAGGAAGCCCTGCTAATGCATTTTAATTCTGGCCCATCACACCCACTGTTCTGCTAGCTTCAGGCCCAACCAGCATGCCTCACACATGCTGCTTTGCTACAGTGCCCCTTCCTTCATAACCCCTTCTATCTAGGTAAAGAGGAACTTGGTTTTAATACAAATTGTGTGATCAGTTACCCAGAGAGAAGAAATGGTGTAACACAGAGGGTCACAAGCTTTTAAGGGGAGTCCGGTCCAGTAGGAAGTTCATTCCAATGCTAATGATTTTATGTCCTGACAATAAAAATAGTTGCCTGTGGTTAAACTTTGGTCCCTAGACTGTTCAGACCACTGTTTCATCTGGGTTGTGTGGATGCTTTCTGATTGTGCCAGTGCCCATCAGGACTCAGCCCCATGAAGGATGGTACCGGTTGCTACGATCGCCACATTGGGGTTGACTGCTCCGACGGATTCAACGGGGGCTGTGAGCAGCTATGTCTCCAGCAGATGGCACCCTTCCCAGATGATCCTTTGCTATATAACATCCTCATGTTCTGTGGGTGAGTACATTCAGAGCCAGTCTGAGTACTTTAATTCAGTTGAGTATTTATTGGGCAAGTACTATGTTAGGAACTCAGACTATAAAGATAAATAAGACAGCTTCTGACCACCATGGGTTTGTAATACAGTAGCTTACTTTTATGAGTGGCAGAGAGGCCTAAGTAAGGCATTGTGCCATCATGGAAGAAAGAACTGAATTTGAGGTTCATTCTACTTTCCAGCTTCTACTGGAGAAAGGACATGGAAAAAAGGAAGGACTTGAGATGAATAAGAATGAAAACATGAAGGTGATCTGAAGGGGTTAGGTTAGTTACATAAGTCAGAGATTGACTGGGAGGAAGAGAAATTTGGCAACATTCGGGAGAAATTAAGGAATATTTGAAGAACAATTTCTAGGCCCAGCTATTCTTACAGAAACTACCTTTGGGTTGAAAGAAGAGCAGGATCGAGGACAAATAGAGTGTGAATAAAAGAATTAAGGTTTGTGAAGGATTAAAGAGAATTGTAGAGTCTGAAGAGGTAAACTCAGGAAGGCAAAGGCAAAAGTAGTTGGTAAAAGAAGGCAATGGTGAATAAGAAAAGGCAAGTGAAACAATGAGGCGACAAAGTGAATTTGGCAAAGTAGATTTGTGGGTAGGGCAAAACAGATAGGAAATTGGTGTGATTGAAGTGGATCTGGGTATGGTGTTATTAGAACTGAGAAAAGGAAGTTGAGTGGGATTGTATAATATTAAGATGTGAAAACAGGGCAAAAAATCAATAATCACCTACTTATGGTTGAAGTATGACTATGAATTCAAATGCTGCCTTGAACAAAAGTTGCTTCATTACCCTTGGACTTAACCTCTGTCTGCCTCAGTTTCCTCATCTGTAAAATGGGTATAATAAAAGTATCTACCTCCTAGACACAGGTAGGTGGTACAGTGGATAGAGCTCCGGGCCTGCAGCAAGTAAGACATGAGTTCCAATCTAGCCTCAGACACTTACTAGCTTGTGACTCCGAGCAAGTTACTTAACCCCCTTTGCCTCAGTTTCCTCATCTGTCAAATGATCAGGAGAAGGAAATGACAAACCACTCCAGTATGCTTGCCAAGAATATGACAAATGAGGTCACAAAGAGTTGGACATGACTGACAACGACTGAATAAGAACAGCACCTCCCAGGGTCATTGTGCAGACAAAATAAGATATTTGTACAGAGCTTTGCAAACATTAAAGTGCTAGAAAAATGCTTGTTAGGATTTTTTAAAGGCTGAAAATATTAAGTTATGGAGGATAAGGGAAGCTATGCATAGAAGACACTTTCCATGAGAGCAAGATGTTTGTAATTTTTTGATAGCTAAGTGTGAATGATCTCTGTGTTCCAAGTGCCAGCTGATCACTTTCCTCTTAGGTGAAAGTATTCAAAGAATGACTCTCCATACCTCAAGTTGTGCAGGACAGTGTAGGAAGGCTTCAATGGGGGGAAAAAGGAATCTAAAGGAGAGGAATGCGAATTGACCCTTACCAGAATGTCAGAGAATGGAAGACTGTCACACAGAAGAACAAGGGGGAAAAGAGAATAGCTGTTACAAAAAGAACCTGAAAAAATAGATCTGAGGCTATTTCTTCAGAGTCCACTGAGGTAGCTGCTGTGGAAGAGAGATTTAACTGTTTGTACTGCTCAGATGAGCTGGTGGTCCCCAACTACAATAACTCCAATAAGATGAGAGGCACCATTTGCCCTGTTGCTGTGTTCTAAAGTCTTCTATTCCATCCATGGTAACTGCCTTTAGACTTACTGATGTCCCCTAAGGACCTTGGGGCCTCGCTACCTGATTTCTGTTGGTTGTTTTGTCTTTATTGCACCTTTAGTGTTTGGGGAGGGGTCTTCGCATCTGCCCTACAACTGACCTCGCTTACACTTACGTCTCCCCAAATCAGAATGTTAGTTTCTGTAGAGCAAGGAATATCTTGCTTTTTTGGTTTATATGCCCATTATTTAACACACAGTGTATGCTTGGCATAAAGTAATGCTTAATACATTTTTTCCCACTCGTTCATTTATTGGTTCCCTTCTCATCTTCAGAATCTCACTCGAAAGCATTTCTTTCTCCTGTAGCATTTTAGTTCATAACATTGACCTTTCTTTCCTCTGAACCCTTTGCAATATGTCTTCCTAAAATCTAGGGTATATGTTCATACTACATGGGGATTTTCTCTGCTTCTCTATCACAAACTTTAGGAGGAAAAAGTCACCTTCCCTCAGGGTTCCCATCATTTCCACCCCAACAACCAGCTCCTCTCTTTTAGGGAGAGTCAGTTCTAGAATAGAATTTTCTCCCTTTCCTGTTTCCCCCATCTCCTCATTTATTTGTTCAGGAGGAG
Source organism: Phalanger gymnotis (assembly GCA_028646595.1). Taxonomy (NCBI): domain Eukaryota; kingdom Metazoa; phylum Chordata; class Mammalia; order Diprotodontia; family Phalangeridae; genus Phalanger; species Phalanger gymnotis. Next base: position 3,274 of record JAQQSZ010004861.1, read on the forward strand.
GCAGCTGGACACTCTAATGAGGAAAAACTGCTTGTCCTATGAAGAATGATTTAGTTGATACCCAGAAGTTGTCAGGTGTGGAAATATACAGTAAAAGGAAGAGGAAGTAGAGACAACTTGTAGAAATCAGTTATTTCCTGCTCAGGGGGTATGGAGGTAACTATTTCTCAAACCTGATATCAACAAGAGAAAGCTCTATTGCCTTCCCAGGGCATGTATCCAAGACATAACAGAGACTCTCCCAAGACTTAGCAAAATAGATGATAATTGCCTACTTTTTTGTGATTTCACGTGGGCACAAATGACTACTCTAGAAGGAACCTTAAATTTGTTGGCAATGATTAGGAAGTCTGGGGCAAGAAATTGGAGACTATAGGGAAGCAGGTCATACTTTCCTCATTGTTCCCTGATGAAAGAGAGAGCTGCAAAAGAGAGAAAAAAACAATTTGAGAAGTGAACAGCTAGCTAGGAAGGTGGTATCTGGGAATAAGATTTAGATTTTTGGACCATGGCTCAAAAAAGAGGCATAACAGATGCCAGACCAGAAACAAGATACATATAACAATGGCTAATAAGAATGTATTTGCTAGGTGACAGGCAAATCTAATCAAAAGAGCTTTAAACTAAAATAAAAAAGGATGGAAGAAGGAAAAAGGTGCCTAGATGGTTATATACACACATATACATATTTATGGATATATACATATATACATACATGTATATGTATCATGTATCTATGTATGTCATCTATATATCTGCATCTATATCTCTATCTCATACAAGTTAGATACCATGGTGAATAGCTACAAAGAAGATATAGCAATTGATATACCCAGAAGTTCACAGCAGAACACATCCAAGAAAGAATTCGGTAGTAAAACCCAAGGCCTCAAGTATCTATATGTAAATGCCCAAAATTTAAGCCAAAAACAAGAGGAACTAGAGAAAAGCACAGATGGCACGATCATCAAATTTGCAGATGACAAAAAGTTGGGAGGGATAGCTAACATGGTAGATAACAGAGTCAGGATCCAAAAGGATCTAAACAGGATAGAGTATTGGGATGAAACTGATCGAATGAAATTCAATAGGGTTAAATGGAGGCACTTAGTACCAAAATCAGTTTGTCAGTGCAATATAGGGAGAAGCATGGTTAGACAACAGTTGTTCTGAAAAAGATCTGGTGGTTTTAATGAAGTACATGCTGTATATGGGTCAGCAGTCTAATGTGATAGCCAAAAAAGCTAATGGAATCTTGGGCAGCATTGAAAGGCATGGCTTTCAGGAACAGGTAAGTGATAGTTCCGTTGTATTCTCCTCTCCTCAGACTCCATCTTGAGTATTGTGTTCATTTGTATAGACATGAAGGTTTAAGAAGGAAATTGATCGACTGAAGAGTGTCCAGCAGAGGGCAACCAGGAGGATGAAGAGCCTTGAATCCATGGCATATAAGGATTGAGTGAAGGAAATGGGAATGTTTAGCCTGGAGAAGAGAAGATTCAGTGACGATGTGATAACTACGTTCATTTATTTAGAGGGCTTTTATTTGGAGGAGGGATTAGATTTGTCAGTTCATTCTTAGAAGTGAGAATCAGCAGAAATGAGAAGTTGAAAAGAGGTTAATTTAGGTTTGTCATCAGAAAAACAAAATATAAAACAAACAAAAAACTTCCAAACAATAGGAGCTGTCCAAAAGTGGAATGGGCTGGCTGCCTTGTGGGGTGGTGGGTCCCCCTCCTCCCTTGGAAAATCTTCAAGCAGAATCTCATCTTGTTAATTTCCCTTCTAGCTTCTGATGTTATTCAATTAGGAAGAAAAAAAAGATTAAATGCCTACCAGGTGCAAGGCATTCTCCTAGGTTCTGGCATTACAAAGATTAAAAAAAAGGCAGGGAGAATAGTCACTACCTTCAAGGAGCTTAGTGTCTCCTGCTGTGTACTGATTTATAGTTGCCAAAGCACTTTTTCTGATTAAAAAAACAAACAAAGAAGCATCCTATGACAAGTAGAATACCCTCACCCCCATTTTGGCAAATGAGGAATATCGAGCTCTGAGTGTTGGAGTTATATGCCCATGATGTTGTTGTTTAGTCATTTCAGTCATGTCTGACTCTTCATGACCCCATTTGGGGTTTTCTTGGCAATGATACTGGACTGATTTGCTGTTTCTTTCTCTAACTCCTTTCACAGATGAGGAGAAAGAGGAAAACAGGTTAATTGACTTGTCCAAGGTCACACATCTAGTAAGTAACTGAGACTGGATTTGAACTCAGATTTTCCTGACTCCAGGCCCAGCACTCCATCCACTGTGCACCTAGTTGCCCTATATGCCCATAGTCACATGGCTAATAGATCTTGAGCCAGAACTCAGATTCTAAGGCTCCAGGATACCACACTGTCTGTATACAATGGGTACATAAGCACCTGGTTCACATTCAGGATAGCCGGTTAGGTTATAAGGCTTGATTATGTTCCAGGGCCTCAACTCTCAGCTTTCTTGTTAGTGATGCTGTACCTAGAAATCTTCTTTGTTATAGCTAGCCAATCTCATTAACTGAAAGGGAAGAAGAAAGTTGAGAGTCGAGAATAATATGACTTTAGAGCTATGTGAAATATTAGTTCAGCAGTCTCCTTTTAGAGATGAGGAATCTTGTGCTAAGCTCTCTGATTCCAAATCCAATATGCTTTTCACAGCATCCCCCTCAGAGCATCCCAGACTGTAGGATCTTATAATGTAAGAGTTGAAAAAGATGTTAGAGATCTTCTAATATAAACCTCTCAGTTTGCGAGTGATGAAACCGAAACCTAGAGATTCATTCTTCAAAAAGCTGACAATTAGACCAAGTTCTTATCTATTCTACTAGAATGAGCATTGTTCAGAAGCAAACAAGGTTGTCCAAGGGAGTGGAACCATACAGGCAATAGTTTCCAATGAGTTCCTGAATTTCTTGGAATGCTGTTTCATGGTAGTCATAGTTGGTATTTAACATTTTTCAAAGTCTTTTTCAATTACATTATCTTAACTTTCATCCTTATGAAAATCCCATGAGAGAGCCAAGTAAGCAAGATGAGGAAAATGAGTCTCAGATAAGTTAAGTGACTTGCTAAAGACCATATGGTCGGTAAATGGCAATTTTAGTATTGAATTCCTGGGGTTCTGCCTCCTTCTTCAATGCTCATCTCTATTTCTACTATAAATGAAAAGAATACCCCCTCTGCTGGTAATCAAGAGTTTGCAGTGCTGGTGCTGCTGCTGGTGTTGGTAATGGTTTTGTATCATTGACAAAAAGCAATCTATACTGCACTTTTCACATAGGACTTAGTCACTGCAGATACACCATAGTGGAGTTATATTTTATGGAAAACAGGTACATATGTTAGGACAGAGGGGTTAGAGTTAGAGCAGAAGGTGTCAACGATATAAAAGTTGAGTTTGGTCTCATCTGTAGCATGACTCTCTGAGATATGGAGAAACATCTGTCTAGAAAGATGCATGAAGCCAGACAGGAAAATATGCTATCACTCTTTGATGGTACAGATACAAGGGTGTGCTGAAAGCTGAATCTAATTGGGTTGTGAGAGCCATTGTTAAACTTTTATTGTTAGCATTTACACCCCAGAAATCAGCAATCATTACAATCAAGCTTGATTTATTGTTTTATTAATTTTCTAGACTTAGGAATGCTTTAATAGATCGAATAAAACTTAAAAGTATATTGCAGGGGCAGCTAGGTGGTGCAGTGAGTACAGCACCAGCCCTGGAGTCAGGAGGACCTGAGTTCAAATCCGACCCCAGATACTTGACACATGTACTAGCTGTGTGATCTTGGGCAAGTCACTTAACCCCAATTGCCCTGCCCCCCCCCAAAAAAAGTTTATTACATACTGGGAAATAAGATACACAGGCAATGGGGTATAGAAATCTATCTGGCCCTACAAGAAAATAAGGGGGAAAGGGATAAGGGGACGAGTGTGGTGAGAGAAGGGAGGGCAGACTGGGGAAAGGGGAAATCAGAATACATGTCATCTTGGGGTGGGGGAGAAGATAGAAATGAGGAAAAAATGTGTAACTCAAAATCTTGTGGAAACAAATGTTGAAGACTAAAATAAATTTTAAAAATGAAAAAAAAGTATATTGCATATTTTTTTAATATGGAGAGTCTATTGTTAAACATTTACCAGCAAATCCCTTCATAAGATAGCAGGTTGTCACGAATTTCCCTATGCAAACAGATAATGACCTAAGCCACCTGGTTGTTCAACGTCTAAATGAAGGTAAGTTGACACTCAAAGAGATTAGGTTTGATAGGGAGGAATCTCAAAGTACAGTTGTTCACCATCATCCAATGCGTCATCACAGTAATGCACCATGAGCATGGCAATACTTGATAGCAATTTGCCTGGCTGGGCAAGCTTTGTGTAGGTTAAAGAAGTAAAAAAGTAAACTCACCTTTGTCTTAGAAATCTAAACCACTGGATTTTCTTTGGATTCTGAACTTTACTTTTGGGAAACAATAATCCTGTTAATACTTTAGCTGCACGTAACACTTTATAGCTTTCACTTAACATCATCTCCTTTTATCTTCTTACCCTAGGAGGCAGGTAGCAAATTATTGTTATCCCTCTTGCAAAGAAGAAGAAAATAAGGCCTAAAAGATCTAAGTGAATTACCTGAGGTCACCCAGCCAGGACTCAAACCAAATGATAGTACCCTGCTTTGATTGAGATAGCGGCAGGAAACTAGATGATATCTAAAATCGAGCAGTTGACAGGGTATAAATGTCAGAGTACATTCAGATCTAGGCCATTCCCCTACATTAGCAATGGAAATCAGTCTTCATAATGAAGATCCTGGGGCATTTGCGAGATGCTAGAGTACTTCGAAATCAAGAAAAAGTTAAATTATGTTCAATACAGTTTTAGTGTTATGAATATTTTATTGTGTTCTGACACTGAAAATTAGAAAGTCGTGTATGATAGTGTATGATTGGGATTAGATTGCAAGCTCTTTGAGATCAGGGACCGTTTTGTTTTTGTATATTTGCCAAATACCTGGCACATTTCTGACACATAATGGGTACTTAATATATTTGATGATTAATTAGTGAATGGCTCTTCCAACTCTGAAATTCTGAGTTGTAACTGGAATCCTTCCTTCTACAATCATTCTGGATACATGAGAGAATATTGTGTGTGTGTCATATATGCCACATTTGCCTTGTGATAATCCTCCCCTTGTTGTTGTTGCTGTTAGTGGTGGTAGTGGTGGTAGTGATGGTGGTGGTAGTGGTGATGGTGGTGGTGGTGGTGGTAGTGGAGGTGGTGACGGTGGCAGTGGTGGTGGTAGTGGTGGTGATGGTGGTGGTGGTGGTGATGGTGGTGGTGATGGTGATGGTGGTGGTGGTGGTGATGGTGGTGGTAGTGTCCTTTGTTCTGGAAGAGGACCATGAGGTTGACCTAAGTCACTTCATTGATGTTGGTTTCAGTCACACTTACATTAGTTCTGAACAGTCTCTGATAAAATATAAATGTAGGAGGGGTTTCAAACACATAATACAATGATGTGATTTCAGTTTCTCTTCATTGTTTGCTAAACGTTTTAATGAATTTAGATGTATTAAGAAATTTCCAGTGGCTCTTTCCATAAGAAACATACAAACCACATAGAAGTTAGAGTCAAAACTATATAGAAAACATTTTCACTTAGATAATTGAGTACGTTACACATGTTCACACATATTTGTTCATACAGGTACATGTATATACACATATCTCGAGGCAAGGTGAAAATAAAATTAGTTACCATCCAAAGAGCAATTAGGATATTTTTCACCTGACACAAAAAATGATGGTTAGGTGTGTGGCTCAGAAGACAGTCCTCCAACAGAAAAGGCCTGCACTTTTGAAGTGGGAGGGAATGGATAGAGTTCAGCACTTGACCTCTCTGTGGTTAGGGACAAAAGTGAGACAGGTCTAAAAGAAGTTGCACAGCATGTCTGGTGGAGACAAGTCAGTCAGAAACTAACACTTTTTAGACACACACTATGTGCCAGGCATGGTACTAAGCACTGTGTATAAAAATAAAGGCAAAAAAAACCAGGCCCTACTGTAGAGGAGCTCACACTGTGTAAGGACAGCCGTCCACGTAGGAAGGCGGTGCTTCCCTACATATATCAGTGCTTTATAGAACCATGCCTTTAGAGTTACAATGGACCTTAGATGTCTTCTAATCAAACCTCCTGGCTTTGCAGCTGGGGAAACTGAGACCCATAGAGATTTAATGATATGTACAAAGTCACACAGAGAGCAAGTGACAGAGCAGAAATATGAGCCCAGTTTGTCTGCCCTGAAGTCCCTAATTCTTTCTCACTACTCCATGGTGGTTCTTGTTATGATAGTAATTAGAGTCATAGTTAGACCTCTATTGGCAGCTGTAATATTTTAGGCTTTTAACCAGAGCTCGGCTTATTTTATTAGAAACATTAATGCTATTTATAAAAGGTAATGCTTTTGAACTTCACAAATGTCTGTGATTTATAAGCATCTTAAAATTTTCTGGCTAGCTGGGCCCAGCCACCCTCCTGTATTTTCATAATCACAGAGAGGTAATTCATACTTCAGCTAACAAATGAATATCCTTTATAATACAACTGGAAACATGACAGTAATAAACAGATTTGCTAATGGTTAATCCCTCTTTACAGGCATTAGCCATGGTACGTATTTGGGGTAACATGCACCCAGTTAGGAGGAGAGCTAGTAGATAGTTCTGAATTAATTGTGGTTGGAGAGTTTGTAATATGTGAATATGTATACCAGCATGTATTTAGATCAAGAGGACTCCTTGAAGGTGAGAATTAATTTCAATTGATCTTGTGTTGGGACACAGAAGATAATAAATCCTTTCCATGGCCTAGCTAGCTGTTCAGTGGCCAAATTAATACAAGGAAATGATACCTTGAGCACTGTGTCTTTCCATACCTGTTCTGTCTGGATTGCCTTTCATGCCCGCAAGCTCTGCCCATTTTTTCCTATTACCACTACTGCTACTGCTACTACTACTACTACTGTTGCTGCAGCTGCTGCTACTACTATTACTAGTACTACTACTCTTACACTACTACTATTAGCAATAATGATGATGATGGCGGTATTTATAGAGCACCTCAAAGTTTGAAAAGTGCTTTACATGTTACCTTGCTGGATCGTCACAACAACCCTGCGAAGTAGGTGATATTATTATCCCCATTTTACAGAGGAGAAAACTGAGGCAGGAAGAAGTTAAGTGACTTGCCCAGGGTCACACAATAATTTTAGGCTTCCCGACTCCACGTCATGCATGCTATCCATCTAGTGGCCCCTAAATAAAATGTTACAATAGAAGGTAAATTCCTTGACAGCATTCATTTTTATCTTTGTATCCCCAGTGTCTAGCACAAAATAGGCTCTTAACAAATGATTGCTGATTTATTACGAACAAAGGTCAGGAAGGTATAGAGAAATTCCTGAGGAAGACTTGAAAGTACACTGATTCATTCACAAGCTTACATTTGGCAAGTGTTACCCAAAACCTGGGAAGCTTGGGAAACAACCCATTTCCTTGAGAAGTAGATATCTCTAGACATTCTGAAAGTCCTGGAATAGGGGAGAGAGAAGAGAGATCTAGTTGACTTGTTCACATAAATGGAAAGAAAGACAGTTTACAGATTAGGGCAATTGAATAATAGTGGGTTAACAGGGGCAATAGAAATCTCAACATTTCTGCTAAGACTTTTCCATTTCTTCTTCCACTATGATCCAATGAATTGGACCAGCCACATGGTCAACTGATAGTCTAGCCTCTTACTTTGGTTTCCTGTCATGGCAGGTGCATTGAGGATTACAAACTTGGTGTAGATGGGCGCTCTTGCCAGCTGATCACTGAGACCTGCCCAGAGGGAGCTGAATGTGGAGAAAGTCGGGAGCTTCCCATGAACCAGACTCTGTTTGGGGAGATATTTTTTGGCTACAATAATCACTCGAAGGAAGTAGCACCTGGACAGGTGCTGAAAGGAACATTCAGGTGAATCCCATGGGAGTAGACTGGATTGTCCAGGGCAATGATGTCTTCTTTGTCTTTGGACAGCTATAAACTTATCATACCATCTCAAGGAGAAAACATGCAATGATGCCTGAAGGTAGAGAGATGGGACAGATAAATTTTCAAGGTTCCCAATAGGTCCCATATTCATTATCTCAGTATCCTAGGATCACTTGGGTAACAGAGAGGTGTTGAATGAGCATTTACCTTATCCCTATTGGAATTGTAGATTGTGTCTAAGCTCTCTCACATCTGTGAAATGGTAATGTTGGGGGTGGGGTGGTGGTGGTGGTTTTTCAAACACTTGTAATACTATAATAATGAGGTGTCATCTCATCTTCACTGTGTGCTTTGCATGTAGTTAAGTGTTCTAGGGAATTCACAGTCTGTGGAGCAGATACAGTCCTTGCTGAAAGGAGACTACAATCTAGGCAGAAAACCAAGGTCAAAAGTATACAAGACACATTTTTGCTTGTGTGTGTGTACACATAGTACACATATTCACACACACACACATATATACATATATGTATGTGTATACACATTACATATACATACTATATACATACACATGCATTATATATCAACGTTGACATCTCCTCTCAAAATGGCATGCCAGTTGTTCTATTCATTATCATTACTTTTGTGGCATCATGGGTCATAGCTCTCTTTTCTAGCCACCATTCCTTTAAATGAGTCCTTATTGAATTCTTCCTTAGAATGTTAGCTCCCTGAAGGCAAGGATGACTCACTTAGGTATTGATATCACCAACATTTAGCACAGGGCTTGGAACATAATGCTGTATAAATATTACTCCTCATTCACTCCTTCATTCAGGCTTTAGAGTTACTCAGAGATGATTCTGGTCACTTCTCTTTAAGTGGAAGAGTTGTCTAGAGAGGTCGACACTGTTTGAAGCTATATCAGACTTTGACTTCTCTAACAGGGGCCCTAAAATTTCATCCATTTGTGTGTACCGTTCCTCATATTTCCCCTTGGGAATCCCTCTGAGGATGGAAGAGAAGAAATGCTAACAAATGGTAGAATGTGAGATTTAGGACCTACTAAAGCCTGTATTTGTGCCAGGCTTTGGCATCAAGACTTTGTTCTTTAGTGAATTGTGCTTCATAATGAAGTACTCAGGTTAGTTAGCACAGCCAGGTCCTTGCCTGTGGTTCAGGCAGCAGAGAGACTTTACCCATGTTAATGCTCTTAGCTTGGGATTTTGATGTCTGTTCTTTCAGAAACAGGCCTTGAAGCTGAGGGCAGTTAGATAGGAAAGGTCCATGTTGCCCTTTAAGCAACCTCTACTCTATATCCCTTTCTAATCTTTTTCTACTCTATCCCTACATTTTCCACATATCTTCCATTCCTTCATCAAAACTAAGGCAGGCTGTCTGGGAATTTGACATACTGTATGTACCAGAAGAGAATTTTCCCCTAAAGTTTGAAAAGGAGTATGGCCTCAGAGAAGTGTGCTTACCATGAATGCCTAGAAATCACTGACCTGTTCCTCTTTTCAGGCAGAACAACTTTGCTCGAGGCTTAGAACAACAGCTGCCAGATGGCCTTGTAGTGGCCACTGTCCCCCTGGAGAATCAGTGCCTAGAGGAGATCTCAGAGCCCACGCCAGATCCAGAGTTCTTGACTGGTGAGTGTACATGCCCCTCTATTCTTCCAGGACCCGTTTGAATGAGGCTGCTGTTGTTAGAACTGTTACTATGGTTTTATCTTGGTTGGAGGAGCAAACTCTGGATGTCAGATTTCAATAGTGTAGAGTTACGAGGTATAGGAACTCTCTGTATTCCACTACATTGGCAACATCTCTGTAATTTACAGTCTTAAATTTCTCTAGGCTACAGTCCAGGGTTCTCTGATAAATTAAGTGATTTACCCAAGATCGCAAAATCAGGATGTATCAGAAGTGGAATTTGAACTCAGGTCTTGTCCTAGATTCAGGAAGACTCATCTTCTTTCCTAAGTTCAAATTTGGCCTCAAACACTTGGTGCGTGACTCTGTTTGTCTCAGTTTCCTCATCTGTAAAATGAGCTGGAGAAGGCAATGACAAACCACTCTAGTATCTTTGCCAAGAAAATCCCAAATGGGGTCAAAAAGAATTGAACACGACTGAAAAACACCTGAACCACAACTTCCTGACTTCAAGATTAACACTGTAAATTATGGCAGATTGCTTTGTTGTTGTTGTTGTTGTTGGAGGAGGAGGATTAGGAGTGGTAGTGGTAGTGGTGGTGGTAGTGGTAGTGGTGGTGGTGGTGGTAGTGGTAGTGGTAGTGGTGGTGGTGGTGGTAGTGGTAGTGGTGGTGGTGGTGGTAGTGGTAGTGGTGGTGGTAGGAGTAGGAGTAAGAGGAGGAGAAGTAGTAGTAGTAGTAGTTGTAGTAGTAGTAGTAGTAGTGGTGGTGGTAGTGGTAGTAGTAGTAGTAGTAGTAGTAGTAGTAGTGGTGGTGGTAGTAGTAGTAGTAGTAGTAGTAGTAGAGCCGCAGCAGCAGCCCCAAATCATGTATCGCTGTACCTGTCCTTACTTATCTTGTAAGGATGCTTTGGAGGCTGAGTGAAGTGATAGACTTACAGAAGGTAAGAGATAATGGAGACTTCAGACTTGTGGGTTAATGGAGTTATTTCACAATTGAGGAAACTAATTGGTGCATGGACTCACAGGGA
>JAQQSZ010004862.1:0-14033 GCA_028646595.1 Phalanger gymnotis
GAGAGAGAGAGAGAGAGAGAGCAGGCACAGGGTGAGTTGAAGATGAATAAGGGATGAGAGAGGAATATATTGAGAGAGGGAGATAGGGAGAGATAGAATGGGGTACATTATCTCACATAAAAGTGGCAAGAAAAAGCACTTCTGTAGGAAGGGAAGAGGGGGCAGGTACGGGGGAATGAGTGAATCTTGCTCTCATCGGATTTGACCTGAGGAGGGAATACAATACACACTCAATTGGGTATATTACCCCACAGGAAAGAAGGAGGAAGGAGATAAGAAGGGGGGATGATAGAAGGGAGGGCAGATAGGGGGAGGAGGTAATCAAAAACAAAGGGACAGAGTCAAGGGAGAAAATTCAATAAAGGAGGATAGGTTAGGAAGAAGCAAAATATAGTTAGTCTTTCACAACATGAGTGTTGTGGAAGAGTTATACATAATGATATGCATGTGGCCCATGTTGAATTGCTTGACTTCTTAGGGAGGGTGGGTGGGAAGGGTGGGGGGAGAGAATCTGGAACTCAAAGTTTTAAAAACAGATGTTTAAAAACAAAAAAAATGTTTTTGCATGCAACTAGAAAACAAGATACACAGGCAATGGGGCATATAAATTTATCTCGCCCTACAAGAAAGAAAAGGAAAAGGGGATGGGAGGATAGTGGGGTGACAGAAGGGAAGGCTGACTGGGGAACAGGACAACCAGAATATGACATCTTGGAGAGGGGGTGAGGGTAGAAATGGGAAGAAAATTTGTAATTCAAACTCCTGTGAAAATCAACACTGAAAACTAAGTATATTAAATAATTTAAAAAAAATCAGTCATTAAAAAACCCTTCTCCTTTCCATATGTCAGCACCTAGAATGTTGAACAGTGCATATAGCATTGCTGAGCATGAATAATCTTAGCCATTCCAGAAACACGTTGTTGAGTTGAGCGATTTTAATCATCGCTGGGGTAAAGTCAGGTAGTAGCTGCCAGTTTACCTGGACACAAATGCTACAGGTTGGCTATACTCAGAGGTGATTAATTTCTCTTTCCCTCATTGTGAGTTAGGAATGATACTGTCTGATTCAGGTCAACACTCTCATACCCCTGGGCTCCTGTTGTGAGACTTGACTCCAAGACAGTGCCTGAGGTGAAGCAATCTGACACCCCACCTTGGTTGACAATAGGTGGGAACAGACAAGGGACACATACTTATTTGGAGAAAACATCTTCTCTCGGTATTGCTCTGATTTTTTCCCCTTACATTGTAAGTTCCCAGAAATCACAGGCCAAGTATTTCCACATTTTCTTCTGCAGGGCCATCATTGAGCAGATACAGAGAAGTTGAGGGAAGAGGACTAGAATGTACTCAATATAGAAAAATATTTTCTCAGGCAAAGAATTTGCATGAGACAAACTATTACATGCTGACACCTTGTCCTTGTTCTTCAGAGTGTTGCCCGACTTTGCTGATCATTCTTCCCTCATCCCCTTCTCCAGGATCATGTTGTCTTTGACAACTCTTCCTCCCTTTCATAACTCCTGCCCAGTCCTCTAGATCTGACTTTTATTTTGTTAATTCTAAACTAGTAGATTCTAGCTTTTGATTTCCATTTCAGACCAGGATTCTTTCTCCCTGGGTATTGTCTGTTCTCCAAACCTGTTAGCTGCCCTAATCCCCATTACGGGGGATCAGACTCTCTTTGCCTTTATCTGATGCTTCATATCATTTTTTTCCTTTGAAATGAACTTATGGTTGCATTTTAATGGAGAACTCCACTTGAAGAAATTTCTTCTACCAGGGCTGGCAAGCAGCAGTTTATTGCTTAGAGACTTGCCTGGGGAACTAAGACACAGGTCAGGTCACACTGTCAGCATGAGTCATGGGCAGGACTTGAACCCAGGTTTTCCTGACTCTATGGCTTGCTCTGTATCTACTACACCAAATTATCTCTGTTTACATTAAAAAATATAAATGCAAATCTAAATGTCTGGAAAGAATTAATGCACTAACTCTCAAGTTATTTGAAGGTCAGCTCAAGGCCTTCTATGTGGCCTCATCAGACAGTTGCCTTACAGGTGTGATTTTCCTTAGCTACAGCAAGAGAATACAAAATGACTTAGATAAATTAGGGAAATCAACCATGAAAAGGCAAATGAAAAAGCTGGATCAAGGCAAGATTAAGTATATTCAGGGAGAAAAAGCAAGCAACAGAGAGGAGAAAGAAAGATAGGGTGGTCATAGGTGTATTGGGAAAACACTCAGGAAATTTTACTGAGCATAAATTAGATATGAATGAGTAATGTCCTGCTACTAACACATTAACCACGGAAGAAAATTAAGATGATACTTGGACATACTGACTGGAGAATAATTGAAATTAATCAGACAGGATATTGAGAAATGAGAAATGAAGGCTAAACAGAGTGAATCCTTAGAGAGGAAAAGTGAATGGAGGAAGAGAAAAGTTGGGTGTGGACAGAAATGAGATTCTAGGATCATAGATTTAGAATCAGAAGAGGCCTCAGAAGTCATTTATTTTTCATTTCATGGAGGAGGAAACTGAGGACTAAAATTGCATAGGGCAGGGAACCTGACACAGATTCTCCCAGCAAGAAAAGTCCAGGAAGAAGATAATGCAAAAAACAAATACAAAATCCTACCCGTTCAATTCGATTTTTTTAAAATCAAGAATAACTATAAGACATGTGTAACATGATTCTATATAGTGCAGTGGACAGTAGTGGGCTTGGAGTCAGGAAGACCTGAGTTCAAATGCAACCTCAGATACTTTCTCAACATGTTACCCTAGGCAAGTCACTTAACCTCTGTTTGCCTTGGCTTCCTCAACTGTAAAATGATGGTGGTAATAATAGCATTTGTCACTCAGGTTTGTTATGAGGATCTAATGAAATAATATTTGTAAAGTACTGGTCAGTTCTCTTCCCATTAAGATTTTATAAAGATGAAAATGTAGGCTTATGAATAAGGAATTATTGAAGTCCTCTAGATCAGTGGTTTCAAATTCGAAGAGAAATGGGGGCCACTAAACAGTTCAACACTGTCTTGATCCCAAACATCCCTGCAAACCACATATTCACTTAGAAAATCAAATATTTATATTATCTATGTTTTATTGTCATCTGTGATTTCCCCCCCTCCCCCATTCTTTTGGTATTTTCCCCTTCCTTGAGCTATCTTGGCAATCAAGCCCCTAATGATTTCAAGATTGTGTAATTTTTAGCAAGAATTTTCTTCATATATTCTTAATCTGATAATTGCTCCTCCTGACTTTATTTTAAGGGCCATTTCTACTTCCTTGTATAGCACACCAGAGGGTTTCTGAGTGGTCTGTTAGTCTTTGTCCTCTTCATTTCTGAAAACTCAACTGTGTTTTCCAATTCCATTTCCTCTTTCCAGTAATGAAAATTCATGGATTACTTTTTTTTCCAGTAATGAGTGCCAATAAATTTATATTTAACATCTGTACATGAATTAATTCAATTCTCTTGAGAAAATCTCCAAATTTTAATGCATGCCATATAGACTGCTGAAAGCACAGTAGGATCTCCCTGATTGTGTGACCTTATGTGAACATTTCCCGTAAAGATTTAACCAACGTATATATGGTGGCATCTAGTATCTTCTATGGTTTGTTTCCTTAAGTCTTTTTTTTCTTGCAAGGGCAGATTTTATGTGAGGTAGAGATAGTGGAAATCCACAATAGTATAAAAGAGAAAGCATCAGTAAGATGTAAAACAAAAAGTTTAATCCTAAAAAAAGTCATTAATGTTAACTGCAAAGGAGCCCATCAACCACCTCAAGATGGCAAACACTCGATCACCTCTCCAAACAGAGGCACAGCAGCTAGAGCACCAACATTTATAAGCATTTCCTTTATAAAATGGCTCGCCCATCTTCACATTGAGGTCACCAGGTATCATAGATTCAGTTGACTTGGTTTGAAGGATCCTGTGATGGTTTTCCTGTAATCTGTCTTCCTAGTCACTCTCTGCCACAGATGCTGTTGAAGAATCTGGCGTTTTCTTCCTTATGGGCTTTTTGATTATGCTCATTACAAATGCTGCATAGGGAAATAAGCAAGGGCCATATGACATGATTTATCTTCTCGTCTTTGAGTATCTGATAAAATCAGATCTTCTGTTTGCTTTTTCAAGGAAAACCTATGAGCCATCTTTCCCGTTAGTTTAGTGCCCAAGATAACAAAATCAAGCATCTGTTTCAAAGTTACATTTAAAAATACCTCAAGTAACATCAAGTTATTTCACAAAGGTTAAAAAGTGTATCTAAAAAGCTTAAGACACATGACAAGGACTCATGAATACGAAACTGATTGAGGATGTATAAAAGTTATAAAACCTAATAGTAATTTCAACTGAAAAATATAATGCTACTTCCTACTTCTTACTTGTTCATCACACTTGGTTCAAAATTTAAAGTTACATAAACACTAGTCATACTGAGTGCTTTTGTCTTTTGATTTCATTTATTGTAAGAACATCTCTATTAGTTAGGTTTAGTTCTTCCAAGAGTTCTTTGACTTACTGGCCATTGGACAAAGTCTTAACATTTAGAGCACCAAGAAGATGTTGTTCATAAATGGTCTAAAAATCTTTCTGTCCTTAGCACTGACATCTCCCTGCCATCATAGGTACTGAACAAGTAGATCAAAGGACACATGAGACTGAAGAGCAATTAAATTCTTTGCTTGTTTGTTTCACTGGTTGCCATGGCTTAAGAATTTACTATCTAGTGGGCAACGTGCTGGCGATGAACCCTTTTTTTGCTGTCATTCAGCAAACTCAGTCATTCATACTCAAAGTCTTTTCAGTTTGGTAGAACATGCCAGAGTTTGTCTTCTCCTGGACGGTCTTTGAGAAGCCAGAATCACTTTGGTGCCACAAAGCAGCATTATCATAGGACCTACGGAAGAACCTGTTATCATTATGGTTGAATAGATTGAAACTGATTCTACATTTTTTGTATTCTCTGACATACAAAAGTTGCTGCAGAACTAAAATTCGACTTTGAGTACAGTCTCATTAATGACTGATAGTGGAAACCAGTGAGTAGCTGTATTGGGAATCAAGATAGGCTCTTAGCACTTATTCAACCAAGTGCCCTTGAAGAGTTTGGCCTTTGTTTCCTTGCCTCAAGGGAAAGCCTAGTTTGCATGGGTTTGAGTGACGTGTTTGTGACATCAGAGGCTTTTAGACCACATGGGTTTAAGTTGCATTTTTGTGACTCACCTTTGGCCCTGAATAGGATATATAAGCTCAGAGGTTGGTTTTCTCTTTTGGACCTCTGAGCCGCAGCAGGAGTGGTGCCTGACTCTAGGCCAGCCATTGTTATTAGCTCCCCAGCTTTGATGTTGATGCTTCTCTGGCAACTGTATATTGTGATTTTGTCAGACAGAAACCTGTCTGTTGATTCGCGTTTATTTGCTCTGTTTGTATTTGCTCTGAAGCTCTGGGTGCTAGCTTTTGCTCTAAGCTGAGTGAATGATATTTGTATATTGAATTAAAGTAAGACTGTTAACCCCTTAACATTGCTTTCCTTATTAAAGCAGATCAAAAGATCCTGGGCTTGCAGCGTTCCTGTTGTTGGGCTCGTGTTGGTCTTTCACCTCCACAGCAGCTGTTAGCTGAATTGTGGCAACAATAGCAGATCTAATTATCATCGACATATCACAAAGGAATAAATTTGAGCTATATAAACCGATAAATTTTAAAAATTAGAATTTTAGTCAAAAATGAAAATGAAACATTTACTAAATTTATACATGCAAACTAAATTGTAAAAGTAAAATAATTAGCTAGATAATTTAGGTTAATAAAAACAGCACTTTTCTGAAAACAAATAGTTTATTTTTAAAGTTGGATTTCCCAGATAAACACTTCAATCCTTTGCTTGTGCTTTCCTTAACTGTGCATGGTGATAGCAAAACATGAGCCAAATTATGAGATCCCTACCCTCAAAGAGCTTACATTCTACTAGGAGGATATGTTTTATACTGAGAAAGATAATAATGGCTAGAATTTATATGACACTTTACAAATATCATCTTATTTTATACTCACAACAATCCTAGAAGATAGATATTATTTTTATCCCTGTTTTACAGATAAGGAAATTGAGGCTGAGAGAGGTTGAGTGACTTGCCCAGGGTCATATAGCTTGCATGAAGAAGAGCAATAGGAATGAAAGAGGAAAAGAGAGGTTGAAACCAGATTGTCAAAGGCTTTAAGTGAGAGGCTAAGTTTATATTTTATCCAAAAAGCAATAGTGAGCCATTGAAGGGTTTTTTAAGCAAGGCCAGCTGACCTATGTTCTATAGAAATTATTTTATAAACTTTATGGTAGATGATAGGAGAGGCTAGAAGCAAAAAGACTGATCAAAAGGCTAAATGATAGTCTAGGAAATGATGATAATCTGAACAATGGTGGCTCTGGGTAATGGAAAGAAGTGATTGAATATAGGAGATACAATGGAAGCAGACTTAATGAGATTTGGCAGTGGTTTGAATATGAAGAGCGAAAGAGGAGAAAAAGTAAGAGATGACTGAGGTTATGAACCTGGATGACTGAGGAACTAAAAGATCAGGTTTAGGGAAGAAGATGAACAGCTTCGTTTTAAACATGTTCAGTTGCAGAAGCTGATGAGATATTCAAATAAAGATGTCCAGCCAAAAAGATATTGGAGTTAGATGCACATTTGGATATTACCTGCAGAAAGATGCCAACTGAGTCTATGAGAGGAAATGTAATAAGAGAGAAGAGAACTCATCTTTTTGTTTCCAAGGAAGAAGGATATGAATCCAATAGTGAGGCATTAGGCAAGGCATTCTCCAGTAGTTGTCAAGGTTAATGGGGACTGATAACTTCCTACTGAGGGATACTGAGGCAGCTCTCTGTTAACCTAATATGAACAACAGATATGTCTTCCAAGAATGTGGATCCAGGACCTGGTTGAAAGCCTACAAGAAGTTGTTTAACTTGATAACCACTCCCAGTTATTCATGTGGTTTTAAATAATACCCTTAGATGGAAACTACAAAATGCTTTTAAGGATTATGAAACATTGGGCAAACAAACAAAAAAACCCTGAAAATTTTAGGGGCCACAAGTATTTTTTCATCAAAACTTTAATATCTCATTGCTTTGTTACCTGGAAAGTATCTAAGAAGTCCTTTGGCCAAATTCTTTATTTTACAAGTGAGAAAATTGAGCCTGGCAAAGGTTAAGTGACTGGCTCTAGGTCATATAGGTAGTAAGTGGCATAGCCAGGATTTGAACTAGCATCCTGTGACTCTAAGTTCATTGTTCTTTCCACTATATTATGCTGTCATCCCCCCTCCCACACACACATACACACACACACACACACACACACACACACTTCAAATTCACTTATCACATATTATTGTCTACTATAGTCTTATTTCCCTACTAGATTTTATACTCTGTGAGGGAACCAAACCTACTTACTTTTATCCAAACTTTTTTCATCCTTTATTGATTACTTCTTAGAGAGTTCTGCAAACAGATGTTTAATAAATGTTTCTTGAACTTAAAAATAAACAAAGGTGGAATTAAGATGGAGATGTAAAGAAAATATTCAGCTGAGATCTCTCAACATTCCCTCCAAACAACTTTAAAATAATACCTCAAATTGAAGTCTGGAGTGGCAGAGCCAACAAAAAGTCAGAGTGAACCAAATTTATAAAAATCAGAGCCATTCCTCAGTTGATAAATGGTCAAAGCACATGAACAGGCTGTTTTCAGAAGAAATCAAAGCTATCAATAGTCACACAAAAATGCTATAAATCACTTTTGATTAGAGAAATGCAAATTAAAACAACTCTGAGATACCATCTCATGTCTATCAGATTGGCTAACATGACAGAACAGGAAACTGACATGCTGGAAGGGTTATGGAAAAATTGGGACACTAATGCACTGTTGGTGGAGTTTTGAACTAGTCCAGCCATTCTAGAGAACAATTTGTAACTATGTCTAAAAGACTATAAAATTATGCATAATCTTTCACCCAGCAATACCACTGCTGTATCCCAAAGACATGTAAGAAAAGAGAAAAGGACTTATTTGTACAAAAATATTTACAGCAGCTCTTTTTGTGGTGGCAAAGAATTGGAAATTGAGGGGATGCCCATCAGTTGGGGTGTAGCAACAATTTGGCTAGCAGCAGCTGTTGCGGGGTGTAAGACCAAACAAGACTAGTAACAACAGCTGTAGCACAGGTTCTTTGATCTGCTTTATTAAGGAAAGCAACTTTAAGGGGTTAACAATCTTACTTTAATCACATACATATATAACTCAGTTCAGGAAGAAAAGCCAGCAACCTGAACGTCAGAGAAAATACAAACAAATTACAAACACACACAATATAAATAGACCAAATCACAATTCATAATTACCAGGAAAGCATCAACATCTGGATTTACAAGCTGGAAGTCTCTTAAGACGGCTTCCCAGAGTCCCACTCCACTCTTCCAGTGACTGAGAGCCCCAAGGGAGAACACCAACTTCTGGGTTTATATATCTTGTTCAGAGTCAAAGGACATCACAATGTGTGACTCAAACCCAAGTGACCTAAAAGCATCACAAAAATGGGACTCAAACCCACTTGGCCTAAAAGCCTCAGGAGTCACAAACACGTCACTCAAACCCATGCAAACCAGGCTTTCCCTTGAGGCAAAGAGGTCATCAAAGACTTCTAATTTAATCAAAGAAACAAGGCCGGACTCATAAAGGGCACTTGATTAAATAAGTGCTCCAAAAGAGAAAACAGTATAAAAGTCCCACCTTAATTAATATTACACGGGGTTGGACTAAACAATTTATGGCATATGATTGTTAAGGAATACTATTGTGTTATAAGAAATGATGAGCAGAGAGGTCAGAGCAGCAGCTGGAAATCAGGGACTTGCTTAAGTTCTCCCCCACATCCCTCCAAACACCTATAAAAATGGCTAAGAAATTCTAGATCTGTGAAACCTATGAAATAGCAGAGGTGAGCAGGTCTCCAACCCAGGGCAGCTTGGATGGTCACTAGGAAGGGTCTATCACATGGTACTGGGAGCAGAGAACAGCCCAGCATGGGCCATGCCAGGACAGACCAGACTCTGAGGAGATGGGGCAGTGCAGGCTGTAGGACTGTGAATCACTGAGCTGCAGCAGTTACCAGACTTCTCAACCCACAAATGCCAAAGACAACTGATCAGGTTAGTGGGAAAATTGCTGGATTGGGGACAGAGAAGTGCGGGAATGGACCCAGCCCTGGGGTGGTGGAGGTGAAGCCTCAGCTGGTACAGCAGCAGGAAGCTCCTATGGCTGCTTTCAGAGCTCCAGCAGTGCTTGCTTCCTGCCCCGGGCTCACCCAGTGGGAGGAATCAAGTGGTAGATCAGAGCTGAGAGTGCAGGGGGCACTTTGCTGGTGCAGAGGCAGGGTTCTCTTGCTTTGCTCTGCTTGGATCTGGGTCATGACCCTGGTTGGCATTTCTTGGGGGAGGAGGAGCACTGGTGTGGCAGAGCTTGTAGTGATAGTAGAGTAGAAGTAGCTCTGAAACCTGCAGTGCAGCCCCTAAAGCTTGGGACAAAGTACTCTCTACTCTACAAGCAGTCATACACTGATGAAAAACTCAAGGGTCAAGTAAGTTGGCTGGGAACATGGCCAGGCAGTGAAAAAGGAGGGAGACTATTCAGTCTTTTTTTGGTGACAAAGAAGATCAAAACACACAGCCAGAAGAAGTCAACAAAGTCAAAGAGCCTACGTCAAAAGACTCCAAGACAAATATGAACTGGTTTCAGGCCATGGAAGAGCTAAAAAACGATTTAGAGAAGCAAGTTAGAGAAGTAGAGGAAAAATTGGGAGGAGAAATTAGAGTGATGCAAGAAAATCATGGAAAAGAAGTCAACAACTTGCTAAAGGAGACCCAAAAAAATCCTGAAGAAAATAACACCTTAAAAATAGACTAAACCAAAAGGTAAAAGAGCTCCAAAAAGCCAGTGAGGAGAAGAATGCCTTGAAATGCAGAATTAGCCAAATGGAAAAGGAGGTCCAAAAGACCACTGAAGAAAATTAGATTGGAGCAAGTGGAAGCTAGTGACTTTAAGGAGAAATCAAGATATTATAAAACAAAACCAAAGGAAAGAGAAAATGGAGGACAATGTGAAATATATGATTGGAAAAACCACTGACTAGAGAATAGATCCAGGAGAGATAATTTAAAAATTATTGGACTACCTGAAAGCCATGATCCAAAAAAGAGCCTAGACATCATCTTTCAAGAAATTATCAAGGAAAAGTGCCCTGATATTCTAGAACCAGAGAGTACAATAGAAATCAAAAGAATCCACTGATCACCTCTTGAAAAAGATTCCAAAAGGAAAACTCCTAGGAATATTGTTGCCAAATTCCAGAGTTTCCAGGTCAAGGAGAAAATACTGCAAGCAGCCAGAAAGAAACAATTCGAGTATTGTGGGAACACAATCAGGATAACACAAGATCAAGCAGTTTCTACATGAAGGGATAGAAGGGCTTGGAATATGATATTCCAGAGGTCAAAGGAGCTAGGATTAAAATCAAGAATCCCCTACCCAGGAAAACTGAGTATAATGCTCCAAGGCAAAATATGGATTTTCAATAAAATAGAAGACTTTCAATCTTTCTTGATGAAAAGACCAGAGCTGAATGGAGAATTTGACTTTCAAATATAAGAATCAAGAAAAGCAAGAAAAGATAAACAGGAAAGAGAAATCATAAGGGACTTACTAAAGTTGAACTGTTTTGTTTACATTCCTACATGGAAAGATGATGTTTGTAATTAAGGAGACCTTTCCCAGTATTAAGGTACTCGAAGGGAATATACATATATATAGACAGAGGGACCAAGGTGAGTTGAATATGAGGGGATGATATCTAAAAAATAAAATAAAGTTAAGGGGTGAGAGAGGAATATATTGAGAGAGGGAGAAAGGGAGAGATAGAATGGGGTAAATTATCTCACATAAAAGTGCCAAGAAAAAGCAGTTCTGTTGGAAGGGAAGAAGGGGAAGGTGAGGAGGAATGAGTGAATCTTGCTCTCATTGGATTTGACTTGAGGAAAAATAACATACACACTCAATTGGGTATCTTACCCCATAGGAAAGTAAGGGGAAGGCGATAGGGAGGGCAGATTGGGGAAGGAAGTAATCAAAAGCAAACAGTTTTGAAAAGGGACAGGGTCGAGGGAGAAATTTGAATATAGAGGGACAGGATAGGATGGAGGGAAATATAGTTAGTCTTTCACAACATGATTATTGTGGAAGTGTTTTGCATAATGATACATGTGTGGACTATTTTGAATTGCTTACCTTCTTAGGAAGGATGGACAGGGAGGGAAGAAGGGAGAGAATTTGAAACTCAAAGTTCTAAAAGCAGATGCTCAAAAAAAAGAGTTGTTTTTACATGCAACTGGGAAATAAGATATACAGGCAATGGGTATAGAAATCTATCTTGCCCTGCAAGAAAGTAAGGGGAAAGGGGATAGGGTGGGGAGTGGGATGACAGAAGGGAGGGCTGACTGGGGAATGGGGCAATCAGAATATATGCCATCTTGGAGTGGGTAGGAGGATAGAAATGGGGAGAAAATTTGTAACTCGAAATCTTGTGGAAATCAATGTTGAAAACTAAAAATATTAAATAATAAAATATGAAAATTTAAGAAAAAAAATTACCAAACTAATAAAAAAAAAAGAAATGATGAGCAGGATGTTTTGAGAAAAATCTTGGATGACATATATGAATTGATGCAAAATGAAGTGAGTAAAACCAGGAGAACATTGTACACAGTAACAGCAACATTGTGTGATGATCAACTATGAATGACTTAACTACTTCTCTGGTCAAGACAACAATCCAAGACAATTCCAAAGGACCCATGATGAAAAATACTATCTACCTCCAGAGAGAAAATTGATAAATTCTGAATGCAGATTAAAGCATACTTAAAAAAAAACTTTATTTTTCCTGTTTTATTTTTTGGTCTGTGTTTTCTTTTACAAAATAGCTAATATTGAAATGTGTTTTGTATGATTGCACATGTATAACCAATATCAAATTTCTTTCCTTCTAAAGGAGGGAATTTAGAACTCAACAATTTTAACATGATTGTTATGTTTTTTTACATCATTGGGTAATAATGAAATAAAACTATATTAAAATTAGTTGCATTGCTAAAGGAATTTGAGATCAAAACATGTCACATTATAATCTCAATTTACACTGAAGATAAATTTTAACTGGGGTAATTAAAATTGTTCAGAGATTTATTTAATGATCAATTGTTATCTATGTTGTGATTTTGTACAAAGAAGATATCATTTCCTATAAGTTTTAACATCAAATTAGCATTATTATAGAGGTCAATAATTAAGAAATATTGAATTTTATTTTAAACCATTAAAAAGTCCTTTTTAATACTGCAAATCCTCTGAAAGTGCCTTTTGTTGAGATTACAGATGACCTAAGTCTCTCTGCTGCCATAGAGACAAAGTCCTAATTAGTTACCATTGATAGCAAAGTTGCCTTTTTTGTTTCAGGAATAAAAAATAGGGCATAATGGTAAGCTGAGAGGATACCTTTAAAATAAACAAAGCTGAATGTTCTTTGATAATGATGGAGCCTTTATCTTTCTCATTATCATCTTATAGCCCTTTCTCTACTTGCTGGAAATCTGTTTGATTGCCTAAAATATGCTGACTTTATGAGCACTCCAGGCATTTTTTTTTCTATGATACTAATTGTAGGACTCAAAATTTGAAGCTTCCCCAAAAGCCTAAACTACTGAGAAATATTAGACCAGAAATTGAGGATGCCCATTACCCCAAAAATGAGAGGCCAACAGCCAGAAGGCCAAATACTAAACCGAAGCTAAGTAGGTAAATGCCTAGGTGATCTATTTTGACAGCCAATGATAAGCCCCAGGTATCCTCATTGCAAACCTGCTGGTTTGCATTTTCCTTTTTTTTTTTTAACAAAATCACTATTTACTTTAGATGATAAGGCAGAATCATATCAAATTTGCTCATATATCAAAAACAAATGTAGGGATAACAATTATGTCAAAATTTATAAATAAACTTGAGTAACACTCTCCTACCAACATATTCAGTTGTTTCTTTTTACTTTTTTTCCCATTTTTTTTATTTAATATATTTAGTTTTCAGCATTGATTTTCACAAGAGTTTGAATTACAACTTTTCTCCCCATTTCTACTCTCCTCTCCACTCCCAGATGGCATATATTCTGGTTGCCCTGTTCCCCAATCAGTCCTCCCTTCTGTCACCCCGCTCCCCTCCCATCCGCTTTTCCCTTCCTTTCTTGTAGGGCAAGATAAATTTCTATGCCCCATTGCCTGTGTATCTTATTTTCTAGTTGCATGCAAAAACTTTTTTTTTTTGTTTTTGAACATCTGTTTTTAAAACTTTAAGTTCCAGATTCTCTCCGCCCCCCTCCCTTCCCTCCCTCCCTAAGAAGTCAAGCAATTATGTATAACCCTTCTACAATACTCATATTTTGCAAAACTAACCACATTTTGCTTCTTCCTAACCTATCCCCCTTTATTGAATTTTCTTCCTTGATCCTGTCCCTTTTCGAAAGTGTTTGTTTTTGATTACCTCCACCCTCATCTGCCCTCCCTTCTACCATCCCCCTTTTTTTATCTTCTTCCTCCTTCTTTCCTGTGGGGTAAGATACCCAATTGAGTAGGTATGGTATTCCCTCCTCAGGTCAAATCCGATGAGAGCAAGATTCACCCATTCCCCCTCACCTGCCCTCTCCTCTCTTCCTACAGAACTGCCTTTTCTTGACACTTTTATGCAAGATAATGTACCCCATTCTATCTCTCCCTATCTCCCCCCCTCAATATATTCCTCTCTCATCCCCAATTTGATTTTATTTCTTTTAGATATCTTCCCTTCATCTTCAACTCACCCTGTGCCTGCTCTCTCTCTCTCTCTCTCTCT
>JAQQSZ010004863.1:0-14033 GCA_028646595.1 Phalanger gymnotis
TTCATACTCGACTCACCCTGTGCCCTCTGTCCATACATATATATATATATATATATATATATATATATATATATATATATATATATGTATATTCCCTTCAACTACCCTATTGCTGAGAAGGGTCTCATGAATTACACACATCATTTTTCCATGTAGGAATGTAAACAACACAGCTCAACTTTAGTAAGTCCCTTATGATTTTTCTCTCGTTTACCTTTTCATGCTTCTCTTGATTCTTGAATTTGAAAGTCAGATTTTCTATTCAGCTCTGGTCTTTTCACTGAGAAAGCTTGAAAGTCCTCTATTTTATTGAAAATCCATATTTTGCCTTGGAGCATGATACTCAGTTTTGCTGGGTAGGTGATTCTAGGTTTTAATCCTAGCTACAGGCAGATCTGGAGCTGGAAGTAACCACAGCTGGAGCTCTGGAAGCAGCCACAGAGGCTTCCTGCTGCTGACACCTGTAGCACCACCACCTCCACTGCCCACAGGGCTGGAGCCAACCCCTCTCTTCCCAATCCAGCAGTTTTTCTACTAATCTTCTCTGTTGTCTTTGGTGTGGTGTGGTGTGGGTTGAGAAATCTGGTAACTGGCACAGCTCAATGACTCAGGTCCCTGCAACTTGTTCTGCCCAACTCCCTGTCTGGTTGGTCATGGCACAGGCCACGCTGGGCTGCGGTCCACTCCAAGCACCATGCAAGAGACCCTTCCCAGTGACCATCCAGGCTGTTCTGGGCTGTAACCCTGCTTCCCTCTGTTCTTTTGCAGGTTCTGCAGCTCTAGAATTTGTTCAGAGCCATTTTTACAGGTGTTTAGATCAACCTGGGGGAGAGCTTCCCTGCTTTCCAGCCTCCATCTTGGCTCCACCTCTAGTGTAACACACACACACACATACACATATACATATACGCATTTATGCACATAAATGATTTTAAACCTACTATGTCTTAATTCAATTTAAGTGAAAGTTGTATGAGAATAAATTGTGGAAAAAGAAACAATATCGTTAAAACATAGCTTGAATAAATGAATTATAACTACGGAACTATTAGAAAACTTTAAAAGCAAGTACATGTTCTATTTTTTATGTTTTTCAGCTTCTCCATCAATTAAACTCTTGGTGGATGATCCCATAGTTGTAAATCCTGGAGAGGCGATAACTTTAGTATGTGTTACAACAGGAGGTGAACCTACCCCTACTCTTACCTGGGTAAGATCCATTGGGAATCTTCCTGAAAAGACTGTACTGAATGGAGGAACTCTAACCATTCCCGCCATTACATCGGATGATGCTGGCACTTATAGCTGCATTGCCAACAATAATGTGGGAAACCCAGCCAAAAAATCCACCAACATCATAGTGAGAGGTGAGTTTGTCTAGAGAATTAAAATTTTATTTCCCAAAAATACAATTTCTCAGGAAATAAATGTTGGTATTGCTGTGAGACATATACATCTTTCCTTAAATAAAATGTGCCTATATAAAATTATTTGAAAAATATCGTATTTTATTAAGGGCTTTATAAATCTTTGAATCTTTTAAAAATCATAATTTTGTTGTAGGAATAGATGCATTCACCAAAGAGAATCAGTACACATCTTTCATCTTAATTAGTTCCTGGGTCCTCAATTGTTTTGTTGACATCCTCATTATCCTGCTAATGACAAAAGTTTTATACCAGAATTTGTAACAAAATTGAGTTGATGAACTTAGGCTAGTTCTTAATCTTGGTTTTAAAACAAGACAGTGACATAAAAAGTAGTCAGAGAAAGGAGAGCTCTTCCTGTGGGAGTGAACACCAGAAGTTTCACAGAGTTCCTTCTGAGGGAGAGGATAGAGAGAGATAAAAGACTTATAAAGATGAGACTGCAGATATGAAAAGAAGCTTGTATATCCATGCATACTCTCTATGAAACTGTACAGACACAAAAGAAGAGACTAAGTATCATCAAGAGAAGGGAAAGACATTTAGAAACTTTAATGAACACAAACATCTTCCTGAAACAAAGACCTGTTATTCTACAGGTTTTGTTTTATGGCCATGAGTCATGGAACACTGTGTTCTCTAAAAAATTTGCAATAGTATCACTTTGAGGTAAATGGAGATATACAGAATAGGTGTGAATGTATTACAAACATGGAATTACAAAGAAGAAAAGCAAAGATGTCATCAAAAATTATGGATAAACAAGAAGATTGGCTTGTCACATGGCAAAAGTGAGGGATAACGGAAAGACAGTCTCTGTGTTCTATTGGTATTTTCATGTCAAAGGAAGGCCTCCAGAACATTGGGTAAACTATTTGTGATGAATTTATAGAAGAATATAGGCGAATGTCACACAAGACGTACTGGTATTTCATGGTTTAAAGAAAAGTCACACATTGATATGAGCTCAGATCCAACTGAATATCTGAAAAAGTAAATAAAACTTGGCTTTGTAGCCTAAATGTATACATGAGACTTAAGGGCCCTTAGGAAGGCTAACCAAATGTTGACGTTCTTAGTCAAAAACACACACACACACATATACACCCCCTCCAAACAACAACAACGACAACAACAAACAAGCCAGCCTTCCTAGAATAATTAAACATTATTGGACATTATTAAGAGTGCCACTAAGGTGAACCTGGTTCATCAAACCCAAAAATGACACGTGGTTAATCTTTTTATAAAATATTTTTATTTCCTTAAATACTTCCCAGTTATATTTTACAAAAATTTACCATTCACTAAAAATATTAGCTACAAATTTTTTCCCTCTCTCTCACATCTCCAACCCCTTGAGAAGGCAAGTAATATGATATCAATTCTACATGGAAAACATGCAAAATATATTTACATATCAGCCATGTTACAAAAGGAAACACACACATACCAAAAACAAAAAGAAAGTGAAGGAAAAATGCTTCAGTCTGTACTCAGATTCATCATTTCTCTTTCTGGAGATTGATAATATTTTTCATCATGCGTCCTTTGGAATTGTCTTCGATAATCATCTTTATCAGAGTAGTTAAATCTCTCACAGGTGGTCATTTTGTAACATTGCTGTTACTATGTACAACAGTCTTCTGGTTCTGCTCATTTCACTCTGTATCAGTTCATCTAAGACTTCCCAGCTTTTCTTAAAGCAACTTGCTTGTCATTTCTTGTAACTATAGTATTCCATCACAATCATATACCACCACTTGTTCAACCATTTCCCAGTTGATGTGAATCCTCTAAATTTCCAATTATTTGACACAACAAAAAGAGCTTCTATAACTATTTTTATAGAAATAGGTCCTTTTCTCTAATTGTTTTGAGGTTAGACTTCATGGTGGTATTGCTGGGTCAAAGAGTATGTATTTTATAGGCCTTTTGGGATGGTTCCTAATTGTTCTCAGAATCATTGGACTAATTTACAACTTCACCAATAGAGCATTGATGTCTCTATTTTTCTAGATCTCCTCCAGCATTTGTCATTTTCCTTTTTTATCATGGTAATCAATCTGATAGGTATGAGGTGGTACTTCATTGTTTTAATTTTCATTTCTCTAATCAATAGCAAATGATTTATTTTTATGTAGTTTTGATTTCTTCTGAAAACTACCTGTTAACATTTTTATAAATTTTACTGAGTTCTATATATATTTGAGAAATGGTTCCTTTTTTCATAGAAACTTGCTATACATTTTTTTCTTGAGTTTTATGATTTCCTTCTAATTTTGACTGCACTGTTTTTGTTTGTGCAAATCTTTAAATTCATGTAATAAAAATTATCCATTTTACTTCCCATGACCCTCTTTATCTCTTTGGTCATAAACTCTTCCCTTATCCATACATCTGACAGGTAAATTTTTCCATGCTCCCCTAATTTGTTTATGGTATCACCCTTTATGTCTGAAATAGGAATATTAATCTCCTAAGTATTTCACAATTTTGTCTTTCACACACATTATCTCATTTAACTCTCAAAACAATTTTATTTTATCAATATTAAGTATCTCCATTTCATAGATGAGAGTCTGAGATTGGTAAAGTAACTCATTCAAGGTCATATAGTAGATCCAGGTAACTCAGAAGCCATTTAGTCTCAAGGATTTCAAAAGTGTAAGCATCAAAAGCAGGATTTTAGACTAGGTCCTCTGGTGCCAAAGCCAGCACTCTTCCTCATGCTCTGTGCTGTCATAAAGCTAAAAAAAAAGCTGTCATAAAGCTAAAAAGTAGACTAAGTGATAATAAACTTAGATTTACACATGTAGTCTAGTGTTTTTCCCAAAAAAACTTTGATGTATGTGATGATATCATTGAAACATTTGGGCAGTATTTTTTTTGAAGAGTAGCTTCAAAAGCGAGGATTAACACTTTCAAATAGAAATTTTTACTTTAAACAACTTTATCCTAATGCAAAATTCTTTTTAATATAATTTGAAGTAGTGGAAAGATGATTTGTAATTTAATTAAATTGGTAATCATTAATTCTGATATTATTTTATAGTATAACCTTAGCTAACCACTAAAAGGTTAAGCCTTTGTTTCCTAATTTAAAAATGAAGGACATGGAACAGAAAAATTCTAAGGTCACACTTTCAGAATTCTGTAATTCTCTTTCCTTTATATGAGTAACTTTTCATAATGGTGAATAGTTCTTGTTATTCTTGGTGTGCAAATCTAGAGCAGTTAACATAAGATATACGGCTATCGTGTAGTTCAATATATTACCCATTCTATGTTCATTCAAACACATTAATTTTTAAAGCTACCATTGGTATGCATACAATGTGAAAAGATATAAAGGAGTACATATGAGGGAAGAGATAGAAGGCCTTTGCTTGTTTTGTCAACCCCCTGTGGAGGCATATGTAAACATTTCAAGAAGCTAACAGTTTGAACTGTAATCTATATCAGTAATGGACTCATAGCTGTGAAATTAGCCCCATTGAAGTATCAGGGTGTGAGTACATTACACTGATCAGTACTATAAAAAGTATGCAAGATATAATGCCATTAAGAAATTTATAGTCTATTAGAAAAGTCAGCATAGGCACAGAAATCATTACAAGGCACTATATGTTAGAGTGGTAAAAGGAAACAAGAGAAAGAGAGAAAGAGGAGGAAAAAAGGCTGGTGAAGTAGTTCAGCAAAATGAAGGGATTTTTCTTCTAAGCTTAATTTTTTTTTAATTAATAATCATTTGTGTTTATAGTATGATCAGGAAACTGCTTTTGAACTTGAATAAAATATTCTGATGAATTTTGTTCCAGTATGATACTGAGGTTTATAAAGTGAAAGTAAAGAAGAAACAAGCGTTTATTCATTCATTCATTCATTCATTCATTCATTCATTCATTCATTTAACTATTTACCTATTTATTTATTTATGCATATAATATGATGATTTACTTAGAGAGCCCCGGAGTCAATTAAAAACAATAGAAAAAATTAACTTCAGTTGCATTGCAGGCTATACATGAAAAGCATATAAATCATCAGCATTTCAGCATATGAGCAAGAAAATACAATATGAGATAGAAAGAGAAATTTCATTTCAAATAACTATAGGAAGTACAAATAAATCACTTGAGAGTATCCCTAACAAAGACACACAAAGGAACAATATGAATACTACAAAACTCTAGGGAAGTAAAGAGAGGCCAAAATAAATGGAGAAATATTAATTGTTCATGAGCAAGCTGAACCAATATACCATAAAATGACAAAACTACTTAAATTAATTTACTTGTTCAGTGCCATAATAAAGAACCAGTGAATCACTTCATAGAGCTAGAAAATATAACAATAAAATTCATCTGGATTGGAGAAAAAGCCAAGAATCTTAAGGGAAATAATGAAAAAAAAATAAGAAGAAAAAAGAAAGATCTCAAAATATAGTACAAGTCAGTAGCCAATGAAATGATTTATAATTGTTTAAAAGTTGATTACTGGAACAGATTCAGTATACAACATGCAGAGGCAAACAAACCTAGTAGCCTAGTTTTTGATAAACTCAAAGACCAAAGCCACTGGAATAAACATATTCACTATTTGACAAAAACTGCCGGGTAAACTGGAAAAGTCTGGTAAAAGCTAGACATAAGCTCAAATCTCAGACCATATACCAAGAAAACTCTAAATGGATATGTGACTTAGATATAAAAATCACGTCTTTAAAAAATTGGAAGAGAAAGGAATAAATTATCTTTTATATCTGTGGATAAAGAGTCCATACCAAAAAAGGGAAAGAGATTACAGAATAAAATGAACAATTTTGACTATAATTTTTTTTTCACAAATGAAACCAATGCAGGTAAAATTAGAAGGAAAATAAACAACTGGGGAAGATATTGTTGCAGCAAGTTTTGCAGATAACTATCATTCCTATGGTTATATGCCTTCATTCAAGTTTATAACCAGATGAAGTGTTTCCCAATGAATAAATTAAAAAAGTAAGGGAGGAATGAACAAAACAAGCATTTATTAAATGCTTACACTACTCTAAACATTGTACTAAGTGCTGGGGATACAATCAAAAGCAAAGGAAAAAAAAAGAATCTATGCCCTTAAGGAACCTTCATTCTTATAGAGAAGAAAACACAACAAAAGAGCATATTTTTTTTTGCCTTAACTATTATTTGCATTTATTTCAACTAATGAATTGTGAAGTTTATTTAATGACTTTTTCATGCTGAACACATTGAGCATATTTTATCATGCTTACCCCAGCCTAAAAATAACTACAGTGGTTATAGCTGTCAGTAAGTGATACGGTCTCTGGACAGAACACCTGTATTCTATACTAGAGCCACATGATGCTGGGTGTTAAATTTTTCCTGGCTGATGCTGGTTGTCAAGATATAAGTGGCCTCTTATTTCTGCTCTTTGAACTCTTTCTCTCACATGTTTTGTGTATATGGCTCCTCCTTCCCCTCACCCAGACCGCTCACCAATCTATATCCTTCTGATTGGAAATAGATATCAAAAGAAGAAGGTGAGGGTGAAGGAACAAAGGGAGAAAAAAAACAAGCAATAGCAACCTTCAGGGTGGAAATAATAGCCTTTGACTGAGAAGGGGCTGCAGGTCATGCTGATGTATGCAGATCCTATGCTAATAAATGTATGGTCCTCCTAACTAATTTATGTACTTGTATTTGACCCTTGGGCAAACCTCAGTCTTAGATGCTATGTTTCATCTGTGGGCAACATTTGTTGATGAACAGTTCTGGCTTTTTGCCTATTTTAAACCACAATTAAGAACTGTATTGATGGCAACCTGGCCTTAATTAGCTTAAATGAATGTTGAAATTGATTGGGTCTCTAGAGGGGTATGTTTCTGAAACTCAGTCCCAGAGAGATTGTGGGGGAAGAGCATGATTTTAAAGTCTAGAATATAAGGAAATTGTCCAGGAGGAGCGGAGTGAAGGCAAGCTGTTCTAAACCTCTTCTTTAAAAACGGAGGAACTTGCCAGTGGGAGAAAGTGTGAAGTGGGCCTTGTAGGGGGATTTTCCAGGATCATTAAGTAACAGAGGTGATAAGATGTTCCACTCAAGGAACTTTCAAGATGCTAAGAGAAGATGCAGGATGAAACAACAATAGAAGACTGGTTGTGAAACCCAGAAATGCATGATTAGTGTTAGCAGGGGAAAGAATACAAACAAGCTGCTTTTGAAGGACAAAATCCAAACTATAAACTGTTATATGAAAAAAAATGTTCTAAATCACTTATAATAAGAGAAATTCAATTTAAACAATTCTGAGGTTCTACTTCACACAGAATGGCTAAGTTGGTAAGAAAAAATAATTACAAATGTTGGAGAGGCTGCAGGAAAACAGGTATAAATTTCCCAGCAAACACCAAATTTCTCCACATACAGAGATGCCCAGGCCTTTGATCTTGCCACCATACACAAATATTCTACTTCCATGTTCATAAACTGAAATTCCTTTATCTAATCATAATCTGTTGTCATTTCATGGACACCTTGCAATTCCAAACTACATTCTTCATCCTCACCATGACCTCTAATTCTTCTACTTGTCATTTTTGGGTTATCAAAAAAAAAATGACAGAAATTGGAAAATTTACCAGAAATTTTGAGATGTAGCAAAGTTCTGAGGGGAAATTTATATCTCAAAACACTTTCAAGAACAAGTGATCTGTGTGTATATGTGTGTGTGTGTGCATGTGAGGAATCAATGAATTTCATGTGCAACTAAAAATGAACTTAAAAACCCATCAAATTAAAAAATCAATTTAAACATCAAAATAGAAATTTTGGAAAGCACAGAAGAGATGAACAAAATTGAAACAAAAAAACAAATTAGTAAGTAAAACTGTGAGCTAGTTGTTCAAAAATCAATAGAACAGACAAGACTTTAGCTACCTTGATTATGTTTTAAAAGAGAGAAAAAATAAATTATGTGTTATCAAAAAGGAAAAGGGGAGTCCACAAGTAAATGACAAATAAAAGTGATTAGTGGAAACTATTTTTAAAACTGGCAGTTTCAATGAATACATGTTTACAACAATGTAAACTTATCATATTAATACAACAAGAAATGAAGAGTGTGAATAACCAAAACCTATGGGTTTTGCGGCAGGTTTCTTTTTTGTTTGTTTTTCAATGGCACAAATGGACTTCCAAAGAAAGAAACCCTGGAATCATATTTATAAATAAATTTGATCAAACATTCAAACAATTAATTCCAATAGTACGCATTTTTTTTCTTGAAATAGAAAAAGACAAAACCATCTACCTTCTATTTCTTTCTGCTCAGAGAAAGAAGAAGGCCAGCACAGGACCTGTACACAATGTCTATCTCAGCCAGTATGACTTCCATTTCTTTTTAAGTCTTCTTGCTGTATACACTTGATCCCTATCTTGTATTCAAGGAGAAATGACCTTCCACCTGACTTTGCACTTTCTGTCTTCCTGAGGGAAGAAGAGGAAAGTCTTTTGGGGAGCAAGACTTTCATCTTCTGCTGTGCTGTCTCCTACCTAATCTGTAGTCTCCCACCTAATCTGTAGTCTCCCCTGGAAAGGGGAAAGATGTCTTCCACTGATTGATTAATACACTCACTGTTTTTTGGTTGTTTCTCATTCTTTGTGCCCCCTTCTGGGGCAAACAGGCTTAAGTGACTTGCCCAGGGTCATACACGATGTACTATATACATATACTATATACATATACTATATATACTATACATACTAAGTGTGCGGGGCTGGATCTGAACTCAAGAAGATGAATCTTTCTAATTCCAGTCCTGGCCCTAAAGACACTCACATCTGGTCATATTTTTTACATCCCAGTGATTCTGAACACTTGTAGGTCATCATTAAGACCTCATGCCACCTCCTTCACCAGCCAATTCCTTTTTTTCTATCCCCCTTAAGAAGTCCACCCCAGAGTGCCATTCAAATCATCTCTTCCACTACATCCTCAGGAATTCCAATTCTATAGGCAACAAAGTTGTCTTCATCTTAAATATTTTCCTCTTTCACTTTTATCTTCTGGAACTCACCAAGACCTGACTTCCTCCTCCTGTATCTCTTATTTCCTATTTCTCTTGACTCCTCTTCTTTATTTCTACCTTGCCCCCTATTACTTAACCTACACATCCTCTAACAGTCCCTCCCTTATCCTCCAATTCTCATAAATTTAAACAACCTTTAATATGAACCTTTGACCTATTCCCTCCCCCTCCCCTTTGAAAGGGGGGAGAGCCCCTTCCCTATCCTATTAGTATTTTATTTCCTCCTAAATTAAGACTTTTATACCCTTCTAGATATATATCTGTATTAGTTTTTCCTCTTGCACCTCATTTGTATAAGATAATTACTCTTTTTTTAGCTGTTCCTCAATGGTTTTATTCTTTGAAGTCATATCATGCTCAGGTCTACCCCAATCTTTCTTACAAACTACCCAATTACTAATAACAATCTTAGACATATGTTTTACATTTTTCATACATAAAAGGTAAACTGTCTGTCCTTGTCTTTGATTAAGTTCAGGTTTTTTTTTTTCCCATGAAGTCCTGAAAGTCATTAAATGTCATTTTATTTTCATTCAGAATTAGGCTTAGCTTTGTTGGGTATGTTTTCAGCCAGAATTTCTTTTTTTTCAGTACAGTTCTTTTGCTCCTCAATATATAGTGTTCCAAGACCTGTGGTTTTTTAATGTCACCAGTACTCGGTCTTGTGTGATTCTAATTGTGGCACTTCCGTATGTAATTTTTTTTCTTCTTGCTTGTAATATTTTATATTTGAGCTGGGGTATTGGAATTTGGCTATAATATTTCCGTGGGTTGTCCTTATAGGATCTCTTTCAGTTGGCGATTAGTGAATTTTTTCTATTTCTACTTTCCCATCTTATTCTAATGCTCGAGGACAATTTTCTTTAATTAGTCCTTTTATTATTCTGTCAAGATTCTTTTTTCGATGTTAGATTTGAGGTAGTCCAATTATTCTTATGTTTTATGTTCTTGATATGTTCTCCAGATCAATTGTTTTTCTTATGAATGTTTAACATTCTATTATATTCTTTCATTCTTTATATTTTGTCTTATTATTTCTTGGTCTCTTATAATTTTGCTAGCTTCTCCTTGCCCAATTCTGATTTTCAAAGAGTCGTTCTCTTCCTTAAGATTCTGCATCTCCCTTTCTAATTGGTTGACTTTCTTTTCATAATCTTTTCTTGGATTGTTCTAATTTTTTCACCTCAGTCTCCCTCATTTGGTTTTTTCTTCTAAGAATTCTTTTTGGGCAAGTGACAATTTGACATTATTCTTTGGGATAGGAGAAGTTTTTTTTTTTTCTTCACTATTCTTCTCTGAAGATGAACCCTTTTCTATTCCCATAGTAACTTTCCATAGTTGAATTCTTTCTCTTTTGCCTGTGCATTTTTAATAGCTTAATTTTTGTAATCACCCCTAGTCCTGGGGTATGGGGGATCATGCCTCTGGCCTGAGAACTTCCTTTAGTTTTCCTTTCTTACCTTGAATCCAAACCAAGATCTCGAGCCTCCTGTAAGTCCCCACAGCCAATAGAGTCCTCACCCCAGTACTTCTGTACTCACTGGGCATGTGTTGGTTCCTTCTCTTTCCATTGCATCTCCACAGCACAGCTGGATCTGGTGTTCTTTGTCAGTAGAGGTCCTCAACCATTCCCAGCTCAGACACCCAACTCCCTTCACTGTCCCAGAGGTAAAAGTTTCTGTAGCTGGGGCCAAGGTACTTCCCACCCCAGCTAACCCCAGGGCTTGCCCTTTACTCTTCACAGGGGCCAAACCTTGCCTGATGATTTTTCTTCTACCTGGTCTTATTTAGTTTTACTCTTGTATGTTTGCCCCGAGGCACTGTTTTAAGCTTGGAATTTTCTGATCTACTTAGCCATCTTTCCAGAATCCTCCCTTGTTTTATTAAACAATTTAAGAGTTATTATTCTTAAATCATCTCTCCTTTATTTTTTTAGGTCAGTTGTTTTTTTCAATTATATATTTCACCTTTTCTTCTATTTTTGAATCTTCGGGGTTTTTTTGGGGGGATTGATTCTTAATATCTCATAGTCGTTAGCTTCCATTTGTCCAATTCTAGTTTTTAAGGAATTATTTTCTTCAGTTACCTTTTGTGTATTCTTTTCCATTTGACCAATTCTACTTTTTAAGGAGTTCTTTTCTTCAATGAATTTTTTTAACTCAATAAATATTTATTTATTTTTTAATTAGGATTTTTTATTTTTAGTTTAAAGCACTCAGTTCCGCATGATTTTGAGTTCCAGATTTTCTTCCCCCTCCAAGACAGCATGAAATCCGATATGTCTTCTACATATAACTTCACATTGAACTTATTTACACAATATTCAAGTTGTAAAGAAGAATTATGACCAATGGAATGAATCATGAGAAAGAAGAAACAAAACCAAAACCAACAAACAAACAAACAAACACTGTTTGCTCTCTTTTTTTTCCCCCTCAGTGAATTTTTGTACTTCTTTTTCCATTTGGCCAATTCTGATTTTTAAGGAGTTCTCTTCAGAGATAATTCTGAGAACACGTAAATTTTCAGATTTTCAAAGATGATATGTTGCAGGGAAAGGTTTGTTTATTGCTTTCTTAGCCTCTGCTCTCTGTGAGTCACCACCAGCATTTTTTTTTTTTTTGCCCTGGAATTGTAACCAGGTTTTCAGGTCCTCTGTGGCTGCAGGCTCTGGTGTGCTAGTGCTCCTTCTTGCCCTGAGACTACAACTCAGGACTGGAACTCAGATCCAAATATGGCCAATGCCCTGGTGCCAACAAAGGGATCCCCATAATCTCTTTTTGACTACCTTCCCATTCATGGGCTGAGAGGCCTATAAATTGACTGCCACTGATTCAGTCACCCCCAATGCCTACTTCTGGTTTGCTGGGATGAAGCCTGCCCTGGACTGTGTTCCAGTCTCACACTGGTGCAATAGACCTTTCATGGTGACCTTTTAAGTTGTCTTGGACTGGAAAATTGTTTCATTACATCCTTTTGTGGGTTCTGCTGCTCCAGAATTTGTCTTGACGCATTAAAGTTTTTTGAGGGGTTTTGGAGACAGCTCAGGTCTCTGATTTTACTCTGGTATCTTGGCTCTACCCCCCTATTGATTACACTTTCACTCATTCTCCTTAGTTCACTGGTAAGGGATTGGGAATACTTCTTGCTCCAGGTTGCCACTTTCAGCTTCTCCCCCTATATTCATCACTCAGCAACTTCCCATTCTTTGAGTTCCACACAATCCATATCTTTACCTAATCAAAATCTTCGTAGCTATTTTCTGCAGATGTTCAGAATGCTCCCCTGATTTCCTCAGTGAGGTCAATACCTGCCTCACAATCTTTCTCTCATTCTCAATTCCTATCCTCAACCTAGAGAATCTTCAGTACACATATTGATGCTCTTTCCAACACCCTAACAGTTAAGTTCCTCAACTCACTTTCTTTTGCTTGCCCATAGCAACACTCCAAAATGGTTAAACTCTTGATCTTGCCATAACCCATAAATGTATTATCTCCATGTTCAAGAAACCCCCTTATCTATAATCTATTGTCTTTCTACTTCCTCTTCTGCTTTCCCATATCAAATCCTACCCTTCATCTACCTGTGACTTCCAAAAATTCCACCCCATAGTTCTCTCCTTGGTCATCACCCCTGTAGTAGACAATCTTTCCTCTTTTCCCCATCTTGACACCTTGGTAGATATGTTCAACTTTATACTATTCTTTTCTATTGAATCTCTCCAATTTTGAAGAAGTTTTTGTACAAGCAAAATCAACGAAGTTAAAATGAAAAGACAAAGTTAACTGGGAAAGAATCTTTATAGAAAATTTCTCTGATAGAGGTCTTACTTCTGAGGTATATAAGAAACTCATTCACATTTATAAGAACATGATCCATTATCTGATTCATAAGCAGTGAAATTATATCAACAACCTGTTTTCAAAGGACAAAATACAAACAATTAATGGTCATATTAAATATAAAAATGCTCCAGTAGATAGACCATTCTGAGGTTCCCCCTCATATCCACGAGATTCAGAGAGATGACAAAAGAAGAAAATGATAATTGTTGGAGGAGCTTAAGGAAAATGAGCCTATTAATATACAGTTGGTGGATCTTTGACTTTGTCCAGCTGTTTCAACAATCCGGCTAGCAGCTATTGTGGAGGTGAAAGACCAACACAAGCCCAACAACAAGCATGCTACCAGCACACTGCAAAAGCATAAGTTCTTTTGATCTGCTTAACTAAGGAAAGCTACGTGAAAGGATTGACAAGCTTACTTTAATTCAGCATACAAATATCATTCACTTAGTTCAGGGGAAAAACCAGCACCCTGAACTTCAAGAGCAAAATACAAACAAAGTACAAACATCAACAGACAGACCTTGTCTGATTCAAATCTCACTACAGTTACCAGAGTTTAAGAAAGCCCAACATCTGGGTTACGAGCTGGAGGGCTCTTAACTACAGCTGTCTGGAGTCTGGGCATCAGCGCACCAGCATGAG
Organism: Phalanger gymnotis; assembly: GCA_028646595.1. Classification (NCBI taxonomy): domain Eukaryota; kingdom Metazoa; phylum Chordata; class Mammalia; order Diprotodontia; family Phalangeridae; genus Phalanger; species Phalanger gymnotis. Next base: position 14,011 of record JAQQSZ010004863.1, read on the forward strand.
TGAGAGTCCTAAACAAATTACAA
>JAQQSZ010004864.1:0-14032 GCA_028646595.1 Phalanger gymnotis
TAAGTATAATGCTCCAAGGCAAAATATGGATTTTCAATAAAATAGAGGACTTTCAAGCTTTGTCAATGAAAAGACCAGAGCTAAATAGTAAATCTGATTTTCAAATACAAAAATCAAGAGAAGCACGAAATGGTAAACAAGAAGAAAAATCATAAGGGACTTACTAAAGTTGAACTGTTTTGCTTATACTTGTACAAGGAAAGACAATGTTTACAATTCATGAGACCTTTCTCAGTATTTAGTTTCTTAGTATTTACTTTCTCAGAGTAGTTGAAGGGAATATACAGATATATATAGACAGAAGGCACAGGGTGAGTTAAATATGAAGGGATGATATCTAAAAAATAAAATAAAATTAAGGGGTGAGAGAGGAATATATTGAGAGAGGGAGAAAGGGAGAGACAGAATGGAGTAAATTATCTCACATAAAAGTGGCAAGAAAAAGCAGTTCTGATGGAAGACAGGAGGGGGCAGGTGAGGAAGAATGAGTGAATCTTGCTCTTATCGGATTTGACTTGAGGAAGGAATAACATCCACTCTGAATTGGGCATCTTGTCCCACAGGAAAGTAGGGAGAAGGGGATAAGAAAGAGGAGACGATGGAAGGGAGGGCAGATAGGGGGAGGAGGTAATCAAAAGCAAAAACTTCTGAAATGGCACAGGGTTAAGGGAGAAAATTGAATAAAGAGGGACAGGATTGGCTGGAGGGAAATTTAGTTAGTCTTTCACAATGTGACTATTGTAGAAGTGTTTTGCATATTGATATATGTGTGGCCTATGTTGAATTGCTTGCCTTTTTAGGGAGGGTGGGTGGGGAGGGAAGAGCGGAGAGAATTTGGAACTCACAGTTCTAAAAGCAGATGCTCAAAAAAAAGTTGTTTTTGCATGCAACTGGGAAATAATATTTACAGGCAATGGGGCATAGAACGTTATTTTGCCCTATAAGAAAGTAAGGGGAAGGCGGTTTTGGGGGGGAGGTGGAGTGACAGAAGGGAGGGCTGACTGGGGAATGGGGTAATCAGAACATATGCCATCTTGGAGTGTGGGGAGCATAGAAATGGGGAGAAAATTTGTAACTCAAAATCGTGTGAAATCAATGTTGAAACTAAAAATATTAAATAAATAAATCATTATTAAGGTAAAAAGTTAAAATATACAGGGAACTGAGCCAAATTTATAGGAATACAAGTCATATGTATTCCTATAAATATGATATGAACAGGCAGTTTTCAGAGGAAGAAATTAAAGATATCTATAGCCGTATGAAAAAATGCTCTAAATCACTATCGACTAGAGAATTGCAAATCAAAACGACTCAGGTACCACACCTCTCCTGTCAGATTGGCTAACATGACAAAACAGGAAAGTGATAAATGCTGGAGAGGATGTGGGAAAATTGGAACATTATTACATTGTTGGTGGAGTTGTGAACTGATCCAGCCATGCTGTACAGCAATTTGGAACTATGTCCAAAGGGCTATAAAAATGTACATATCCTTTGACCCAGCAATACCACTTCTAGGGCTATATCCCAAAGAGGTCATACAAGTGGGAAAGGAACCTCTATTTACAAAAATATTTATAGCAACTCTTTTTGTGGTGGCAAAGAATTGGAAATCAAGGGGATGCCCATCAATTGGGGAATAGCCAAATAAATTGTGGTATCTGAATGTAATGGAATACTATTGTGCTATAAGAAATGAGGAGCAAACAGACTTCATTATACCCTAAAATGACCTATAAGAACTGATGCTGAGTGAGGGGAGCATAACCATGACATCATTACATACAGTTACAGACACACAGTATCTATAAGGACTAACTTTGATAAACTTGACTCCTCTCATCAATGCAAGGTTCAAAGACAGCTCCCAAAGCCTCATGATGGAAAAAAGCTGTGCACATACAGAGAGAAAGAATTATGGGGTCTGAATGAGGATTGAGGCAAACTTTTTGTTCTCTCTCTTTTTTTTTTTTTTGGTTTCATTTCTTCTTTCTCATGATTCATTCCGTTGGTTACAATTCCTCCTTACAACTGGACTATTATGTAAATAAGTTCAAGGTGAAGGTATATGTAGAACCTACATTGGATTACATGTCATCTTTGGGGCTTGGGGGGGAGGAGTGGGAGGAAGAGAAAATTTGGAACCCCAAAACTTGTGTAACTGAGTGTCGTAAACTAAAAATAAAAAAGAAATTTAAAAAAAAGCAGAGAACATGACAGAAAAACTACAAACATACAATATATGTTCAGAACTTATATGTTTGTCACATTTAGAGGAAAAAGTGAGCTATACAAAATAAAGACCCACAGTTTTATGTAAAATCTCTTATCATTATTTGGTGTTTATTAAATATAGAATTAAAAATGGAAAAAGTTTATGTAAGTAAAGAAAAATAACTTTTTTTCTGCATCACAATAAATGATAAACATGTTAGTACATGGGTTATGTTTATATAAAATCACTTCAAATGCTTAGAAATGTGTCAAAATGTCTATATGTGCATTTACTCAGCTGGGAAAACATGATACAAACAGTTTATATTTTCTGTTCTGAGCTGAGTTTATAGTTTAAAAAATAAGAAAAATCTTTAAACAACAACATATATGAACAATTCCAAAATTATCTAACCAAGAATACTAAGTCAAGTAGGGTTAACTAAAAATCCTTCCTGTAAGAAGTGATTTTAAAGACAAATCTTTAAACAAAAAAATCTGAAATGTTTTTTTTTACATTGCCCTCATTTCTAAACATCTCTGCTCCCCTCCCCTCCATGCTGAGGCATTCCTTGTAACAAAGAACTAAAAAGAGAGAAAAAAGTTCAGTAAAACTAACCAAAATGTCATTCAGGTAGTAGTCTACTAAATGCTCTTTACACTATACTCACTTCTGGAGTACATATTCTCACTTCTCCTATCTCTTCATTCAATGTTATCAAAAGGATTCAATTAATCCTATCTCAATAATTCAATAATTATGCATTACTTAGTTTCCTTTTTTTAACTTTTCACTTGGCATTATTGAAGTCATGCATATTATTTTCCTGGTTCTGCTGACTTTTTTCTAACAATTCATACATTTTCCCATGCTAATTTGAATTTTTCATAGTTATTATTTATTAGATTGAGTTCCCCAATTTATTTAGCTTTTCCCAAATTAATGTGCATTTATTTTGTTACCAGTTCTTTGCAACTATAAAAAGCATTACTATAAGAATTTTGGTGTTATGGATCCTACTTTTTGTCACTGACCTCTTTGAGGGATATGTCTAGCAATTAAAACTCAAGGTATGAATATAATTCTAAATTCCTTTTCATAAAGTTTGTGCCAAGTCACAGTTCCATCAATAATGTATTAGTGTGCCTGTATTCCCACAGCCCTTCAAACATTGTCTATTCCCATTGTCATTGTTAATTTTCTGGGTGTGAGGTGAAACCTCAGAGTTATTTTGATTTATATTTTTGCTATTACTAGTGATATAAAATAAAAAAGAAGTAATTTAAAGGATTATCTGGAATAATAACAATATGCCAGTATAATTAAAACAAAAGACATACAAGATTATTTTAGAATATAAAATTCCAAAATTAAAAAGCAAATCTCAAACCTAAGAGTCAAATTCACAGGGCCCCAGGCATCAGCAAAACTCCCTAGTAAGGCTGACACCAGATTAAAATGTAATGGGGAAATGTTTAATAAAAAATAAATCAAAACACAATGCAACATAGACCATGTTAATTTGTAGTTTTCTAAGTCACCATGCAGCCAGCATGGATCCAATTTTCATGTGAGTTTGACACCACTATCTTAAACAATCCATCATCAGAAAAGGAAATTGAATTAATTGTAAAGGTATTAACAAAGAAAAATGCAGACGAGATGGATTTATAGGAGAATTCAATCAAACTTTTAGTGGACAATAAATATCTATACTACACAATATCTATATACTATACAATATCTGTACTATAAAATATCTATACTACAGTCAAAAACTGAGAAACACATTACAAAACTCTTTCTTTTAAAATAGCATTCCCTCAAATTCACCTTATTCCAGCACCCTCTATCTATGTGTATTCATTCTATCTGTACTGTTAGTGATAGAATTGTTAAGAGTTACAAGTATCATCTTTCCATGAAGGGATACAAATGGTTTAGCTCCATTGAATCTCTTATGTTTTCTCCCCCCAACACTTTTTTTTTTACCAGTTTACGCTTCTCTTGGGTCTTGATATTGGAGATCAAATTTTTGGTTTAGTTCTGGTCTTCCCCTTCATAGGCTTGAAATCCTTCTCTTTCATTGAATGACCATTTTTTCCCTTCAATGCATTGTGCTTGATTTTGGTGGGTAAGTGATTCCTAGTTGTAGTGCTAGCTCCTTTGCCCTCTGGAATACCATGTTCCATGACCTCTGATTCCTTGATACCACAGCTGCCAAGTCCTGTGTGATCCTGATTGTAACTCCCTGAAATTTGAATTGTTTCTTTCTGACCTCTTTATAGTTATTTTTCCCTTGACCTGATAGTTGTGAAATACAGCTATAATGTTCCTTGGGGTTTTTATTTTGGGATCTCTTGCTGAGGTGATCAGTGGATTGTGTCAATGCCTATTTTGCTCTCTGGTTCTAGGACTTCAGGGCAGTTTTCCTTGATGATTTCTTGAAAGATGCTGTCCAAGTCCTTCTTATTATGCCTTTGAGTTAGTCTAATGATTCTGATATTGTCTCTCCTGGATCTATTTTCCATGTCAGTTGTTTTTCCCATGAAGCATTTTACATTTTTTTCCATTTGTTCATTCCATTTGTTTGATTGATTCATGTCTCATAGAGTCATTAACTTCCACTTGCCCAATTCTAAATTTTAAGGTGCTGTTTTCCTCAATTAGCTTTTGTACTTTCTTTTCCATTTGGCCAATTGTACTCTTTAAGGAGTTGTTTTTTTCAGTGGATTTTTGTATCTCATTTTCCATTTGGCCAATTCTCATTTTTAAGCAAGTTTTCCAAGTTGTTGACTTTTTTTCATAATTCTCTTGCATCACTCTCATTCCCCCCACCCGCATTCTTTCTTCTATGTCTCTTATATGATTTTTAAGCTCTGTTTTGAGCTCTTACATGAGTTCTTTCTGGGCTTGAGACCACTTACCATTTTTCTTTTGGGTTTTGCCCATAGGTGTTTTGACATTATTGTCCTCTTCTGAGTTTGTGTCTTGGTCTTCCCTGTCACTACAATAACTTACTATAGTCAGATTTTTTTTTACTGTTTTTTGCTCATCTTTTTTTGGGGGAGGAGGGTACCCTTTTTCCTTTCTTTTAAATTTGAGTTCTGCTCTCAGGGTGGAAGGGGCACTACCTCAGACTTCTTGTGCTAGTAGCTGCAAGCCCTGGCTCTTTACCTGGTGCTATGCTGGGGCGTAAGGTAAGGGTTTTCTGCAGCTACTGGAAGTGGTAGGGGTCTGGCAGCTTAATTGGTGCTGAACTGGGGTCCTAGTGGGGATGTCTGGCATGTGTTGAGGCCTGGTGGGGTGTTTCTGCCATGCTCACACTGAAGCATATGGTGGCCTGGTCTCTGGAGGCTGCCTATTTGCCTTGGGCTACGCCGTAGCTCTGGCTGGTGGCTGTCTGTTTGCTGAGGCACCTGTCGGGTGGGCATCTACCTGTTTGTCTGAGGGCTGTGATGCATCACATGGTGGTTCTTGGAGCTAGAGTCTGCTGTTTCCTGATTATGCTAAGTCATGTGGTGGTCCTGGTGTTGGGCTTTGCCTGCTCCATCACACTGGGGCTCAGGATCTCCTGCTGGTTTGCTGAGGTGGGGCCTGCTGCTGCCTTGCTGGGACACTTTCCATCCCAAACTACACTCCCCTTTCACTCAAGTGAAATGGACCTTTCTTGCCAATCCTCCAAGTTTCTTGGAGATTGTTTCATCCCATCTTTTGCTGGTTCTGTTGTTAAAGCACTTGTTTCGGAGCTCTATTTTATGGCAGTGTGAAGGTGAGTGTGGGAGAATTATACAGCAATTTAATGCTACTCTGCCATCTTGGCTCCTGGAAGTCCCATTAAAATCTTTTTGTGGGACAGATATAGTCCTAATATCCAAACCAGGGAAGGATAAGGAAAAGAAAGAGAATTACATACTAATATCTTTTATGAATATATAAAAATTATTCACTACAATGCAGTTAAATTTGTAGAAGGGATGCAAGAATGGTTCAGTATTAGAGAAGTAATAAACAAGTTAAAAATATCTATATTGAAGAATTTATCCACTACCACCATGTAAATGTGAATGTACCCATGATTTCCATTCTCTTTAAAGATGTATGTGACAAAGGGCTGCACAGGCAAATGTGACAACTCTCTTACACCACAGGTGGGAGGGAGAACTACACAGGTAAAAGTAACGCTCTTTCTTAGGGAAGCTGCCCTATGTGCCAGGCCCAGCATAACAGCCATATGTGCTTTGATCCCCTTTAGAAATCAGCATCCCAGCTGGATTATAAATTCAACACTGATGCAACACTAGCCCACCAGAATACTAGCCTATCAGAATGGACTTCTTTTGTTACCAAAGTTTGTCTTTAAAAGGTTAAGCACAGCTTGAGCTTGGGGTCAGGCCCATGCAATGCATATGTCTTATACATAATAATAAACTCCTTTTTCCTGAGCCTGACCATTTATTAGGATGAAGCCCTAATGAAGATGTTTCTTTTCAACAATATCAACAGATGCAGACAAATTCATTTGATAAAGTACAATGCTTATCTATGCTGAGCTGTACAAAATTTAGGTATAGAACCTCTGACTTTGACAAACTTAAAAAATGTGAACATTTCCCTAAATGATGGACAAAAGAAAAAGAAAACTACAAATGAAACCATGAATCTCCATTGTGTACAGCTTGCTTTTATTTTGTATATTTCGAATATGACAAGGTAGTTTCATCACTACCATGCTTTTTTGTGTTCCCTGTAAAACCCTCTTTTATTCTCTTCAGTTTCTTAAAAAATAATTCTGCTCCTTTCTTTATTTTTAATATCATTATGACTATCACTCTATTTCCCTCAAAAAAATAAAAGTCATCTCTTGTTACAAATAATCACATAAACAAATCCATACATAGGCCATTTCTGAAAAAAAAAATCATGCCTCATTCTGCACCTCGAATCTATCATCTTTCTGCCAAGAGATGCAAAACATGATTCATCAGTTTTGTGGAGTCATAACTGGTTACTGCATTGATCATCATTCTTAAGTCATTTGCAACTATTTTCATCTATGATATTGTAGGAACCTAAATAACAAAGCACCCTGGGGGAGAGATAAGTGATGGCACATACCAGGCAAGTCAAACCATCACTACCACCTCACCTACAACCTCCTCTCAGATCCTAAAGGAGATAATCCAAGACCCTGAGCAGAATAGTCATAGGAATAACAGTACCCCCTCCTAAACCATTAATCCTGGTCCCCACAGCCATCATACAAGGAAGCATCCCTTATCAGGAAGGAGCCAGGGCAGGCAAACCAGCTTAGCTGAAGCAAGAAGACACTGAGGGAGATACAGGTGGCAGCATGTGTCTGTCGAAAAAAACATATCACTATCTTGACTACTATCTCTCAGGCCAGGATAAAGACAATTCCAAAAGACTTGGGAAAAACAGTGTCTCTCAGATTACTGGCCTTGCTTTGGGTATGGCACTTGACATAGGGGAGAGTCAAAAAAAGGATTGGTCATCAGTCCATCTATAACAGGATTAGTAAAATTGTATCATGGATATCTGGAATTGAGGCATTAAATGTTATTTGGCCATGGCAAAACTTAGGACATCCTTGAAAGCCTAAAATCTATTTAGTTATTTGACATGACAGTAGGCATGTCCCTTTCCATCATCCCCAGAAAGCCTACCTGTGTGGATACTTTGTTTTTTCTTTCAATTATTAATTGGAAGAGGTTGGAGGAGAAGAAGAGCTTTGCTACAAATAAAATGGGGGCCATTGAAACATCCAAACAAAAGATATAGATAGTAGGAAGTTTAGAAGGGAGCAAAGACAGTTTTGAAAGTGTAGAATTTATTAGATACTTTAAAAAAGAGTGGCATGAAGAATGGCACAATTCCATATATAATTATCTTTTTCATGTTCTGCCATATATATACTCTTTTTTGATGTTCAAGTTCAGAATTTAAAAACCAAAAAAGAAGCAATAGAAAAAATGTAATGTTAACTGGGCCACTGTGATTGAGACAGATAAGATAAAGGTTCATATGAGAAACTAGGGGCGGGAGATTTGCAATATGAAACCTCAGGATCTTGGCTACCCAGTTAAGTTTTTTAGGAATACACTGGACAGAAGAGTGCAGAAGATTCCATTTGTAGTCTGGAATGAGCTAATGACATGAGAACTTTAGTTAAGATAACAATACAAAAGGTTATAGCTATGCCCAGCTTTCCCATTCTGGCTAAGATATAGAAGGGATAATAAAAGATCAAACAATGATCAAGACTTAACTATTCTCTAAATTTGTATATCTTGTGTTTCTTTTCAGCTACTTCAATTCTGCTTTGTTCACAGAGCACAACCCCTTCTCTGATGAAGGTATGCCATGCTGAGTGGTCCTATGCCAGTGTCTCCTATGACACATAATCAATTCCAAAGTTCTTAAGAGAGACCTCAAGAGTGTCCTTGTATCACTTCTTCTGACTACCATGTGAATACTTACTCCATGTGAGTTCTCCATAGTATAGTCTTTTTGGCAAGTGTAACTTTTGCATTCGATTAATGTGGCCAGGCCATTGGAGTTACACTCTCTGAAGTAGATTTTGAATTACAAGTGAATCCAAATCACACACACACACACACACACACACACACACACACAACTATGACAAGGTAAAACTCCTATGAAATAACATCAGATAACACTAATATTTAAAAGGCTAATTCAGCACCCCTCCAACACTAGCCTCTATGCTCTTGGCAGGGGTGCACAAAACAAACAGTCAACTTGTGCCTGGGGTCCATATGGGGATTCCCTTTTGCTGTAAATACTTTGATGGCACGCTTCACCCCTCCCCCATCCTTGCCCCACAACAACAGGAAGATATTGATTCTTCCTAGCTTTGTGAGGAAGGAAGAGAAAGCATATTGCCTTTCAACTGTAATGGCATCCGGGTTAACAACCCCCAAAGCTATAAATACTCTGGTTCTGGGAAAAAAAAAACTAAGAAGGTTAGCAAAAAATTCCAAAACAACAGCAAGAAATTAGATAAACACACAAACAAACAAGCAATACGATGGTCCCTTGAATGGGTGACAATATGGATAATGAAGACCAGAAATCTAGTCTTCTCTATTCAGAAGGACTGAATCCTAGAGCTTAATAATCTTCTCTATGCGATCACCAGGCTAATGCCAAATCTTCACAATTGATAATGAATCTCCTGATGTTAAGTGGTAATGATGAGCAGACTTGACTCTCACTCCCATATGAACTGATCAAAAGAAGGAAGAAGATATACATACACACATTTTACTCTACAGGGAAATAAGAGGGGAGGAGGAACAGAAGGAGTGGGAATTACAGGGAAGGATTAGTCCTAAGCAAAACCAATTCTAAGAATGGACAAAAATATTTATAGCTCTTTTGAAGTAGCAAAGAATTGGAACCAGAAGGGTACCTATAAATTAGGGAATAGAAGAATAAGTTATGTTATATAAATAGGATGGAATGCTATTGTGCTGTAAGAAAAAATAAAGATTTTCAGAGAAACTTGGAAAGACTTATATGAAGTGATACAGAGTGAAGTGAACAGACCCAAGAAAACAATTTTTACAATGACAACAATATAGTAAAAGCAAATGATTCTGGGAGAATTAGGAACTCTTATCAGTGTAATGACCAACCATGATTCCAGAAGCACAATGATGATGCTTCATCTTTACATCATCTGTCTCCTGATAGAGAGGTGAAGGACTCAGAATGCTGAACGAGACAAATTTTTTGGACATGGCCAAATGTGGAAATCTGGTTTGAATGGTTGTATATGTTTTTAACATATTTTGTTTTTCTATTACTTTCAATTGGGATAGGGTAGGGAGGTTAGGGTAGGAGAGGGAAAGATGGATTTTTGCTCATTGCAATATTATAAACACACACTACATATATATATATGTAGTGTGTGTGTGCATGAATGTCGAAATGATAAATCCAACTACGAGAGAGGCAGATGAAAGCCTGACATTGTGGAGCTAGTTAACATCTTCTCCAGTCTTGAAGACACGAAAGTCAAATCTCTGGCTCCTCAGATGACTAGAGCTAATAATGTACCTGTGAGCATTGACAGAGTGGTGGTTTTCCCTGCTCCATTATGTCCTAGAAGGACAGTGATTTGTCCCTTATAAAAATTCATAGTCAGATCACTTACTGCATATTTCTTAACCTGGTTTATGATGAACACCTGTAGAATAAGACAAGAAAGAGTAATTATACACACACATACACACACACACACATATCTGGCATTTCTGAAGAATTTATGGCATATTAATCTTTTGTTGAAACCATCAAAATCCAAAAAGAAAAATGCAAAAGAAGAGACATTTCTACTTCATAATGCAAAAAGGCTTGAAACTTATCTAACAGAAAATCTACCTCAAGGTATCTCTTAATGATGCTTCTGAACATAGGAAAAATCCACAATGCTGTCAATTTTTCCAGAATACCATATTATTAAGCTCCAATGGAGAAATAAAGGGAAAAGCAAGCATCCAAAGTTACAAGGATCCAAAATCACAAAACTTTGGGTCTTCCAAGGGCTGTTTTAGTTGCATTAGAGAGGAGAGAAACAAGCAGCAAGAACAGTTGGGAGGTTCTTCTACAACTTCATACAAGGGATGGATCCCCAAGCTAACCACTTCCCAGCTTTGGAGTGACGCCAGTAGCTCTAGAGCTGTGACCTCCAGACCACCCTTCCTGAACCTGTACTCCTTTCTTCTCCATCAGTGCCTAGCCGTGGTCAAGTGCTGGAGCTTGACTTGACCCACGCCAAACAAAACACTGGAGTGTGGCTCGCGAAGGTTCCTAAGTACTTGTCTCAGCAATGGGTGAAAGCTTCAGGAAGAGGAGAAGAAAAGCTGAGGATTATAAAGAATCAAGGAAGGACTGAGGTATCTTTTACTTTGAATGACTAACTTGCAAATATCCATGATATTTGGTGGAAAAACTGTTTCTGTTATTGTTCCTAGAGAACAACCACACGGGAAGACAGACATTAATAGTTTTACAGAGAGCTCATCAGAAGGTCAGCCTGAAGAAAATTCTGAGAGCAATAACAATGATAAATTTTCACTGGAAGGCATAGTGGTACAGCATACTGAATGCAGACCTACTGCCAGTGAAAATTATATGAGATTGAAGAGGTTACAAATAATAGAATCTTCAAAGGATTATCGCAACAGCTGGACAAAGCTGTTACAACCAATTTTAAACTAGTGCCTAATCATCAAGACAATATTGAATATGAGAAGAAAAAGAAAGAAGATGGAAAGTGAGCTAGAGCTGATAAGCAACACATTTTGGACATGTTTTCAGCTTTTGAAAAACATCAGTATTACAACATTAAAGATTTAGTGGATATCACCAAGTAAGCTTGTGATATACCTGAAAGAAATCTTGAGAGAAATAGGAATTTACAATGTTAAGGGGATCGACAAAAATACCTGGGAACTGAAGCCACAGTATGGATATTACCAAAGGAGAGGATAAGAATGATTAGGAAGACCTCATCTGTCTGCCAAGAAGAAGTTGGTGGCATGGTGTCCTGTGACTGTACTAAGCAAACCCGGCAGCTGTCCTCAAAAGTTTTAGCAGTCTCTTAAAGAGAGTAAAGTGATGGGTATTTTTGAATTCCTCCAGCTTCACTTTTTTGAATAAAGTTCCTAAAGTCTGGAGGAGGAAAGTTATTTATAAAAGAAAATTTGTAATAAGCCAATGCAAGGGCTTGGTTTTGTTTAAGTATTGATTTTAAAATATAAAATAAGGAAAGGTTTTCTAACACTGCAGAAAGACTTGAATAAATACCAAATGTCTTGTTGAATGAAGCTTTGCCTTTACCTGCCCACAGTGGAAAACTGATTCAAAATGAAGACTGGTGGGGCAGCTAGGTGGCACAGTGAAGAGAGCACCGGCTTTTGAGTCAGGAGGACCTGAGTTCAAATCCGGCCCCAGACACTTGACACATGTACTAGCTGTGTGACCTTGGGCAAGTCACTTAACCCCAATTGCCCTGCCAAAAACAAAACAAAACAAAATGAGGACTGGCACAACCAGGTGGAAAGGAGGCAACCACACTCTCCTGAATGAAAAAGCAAGACATCCATTCTGAAATACGTTGATATATACCTGCTAAGTTTTTTGTTTGTTTCTTTGTTTTTTTCGCTTTTGTGGAGCTCACAGTTTAGTACTGGAGACAACATACAAACCACTATTTGCAAACAAGATATAGATATTGATACATATTTACTAAAATAATCTTTCTAAGATCATCTGATGTGTCATTTGCCTGCTCAAAAATTTTCCACGGCTCCCTATTGCCTCTAGGGCAAAATACATACTCATTAGCCATCATAACATTCCAGGTCCTTCACAATCTGTCTCTCACCAACCTTTACAACCCTCATTTCTCTTGCTGTTCCCAGAACTCAACATGCCATAGCCTGCTTCCTTACATTTGCTACACCATCTCCCTTTCCTGGAATGTCTATCTTCCCTCCTTATGTTTACTCCTCAGAATTCATGGCTTACTTTAAAGCCCAGTTCAGTTGCTACCTTCTGTTAAGTTCTTTTAAATATGATAATGTTTTATGTTTCAATTTATCAATTCAAAGACCATTTTAATTTGTAAAGACAAAACAAAAGAAAAACAAAATTTCATACGAGGGGTGATGAGAGACTTCATTAGGGAAATATTTGTATTTAAGCCCTTATATCAACAAAAGAAATGAATGAAAACAGAATATTTGAGTATGCAATTAAAACTAGAAAGTTAGCAAATTATTAATCCTGAAACGCGGACAAAAATGGAAATCTAGAAACTCAATGAGACACAGCAAGTAAAACAGAAAAGTTCATTGAAGTGACAAAACAATCAATTTATTTTGTAAGAACAATGAAGGAGGACTTTAGCTTAATTTTAGAACCCATAAGAGACCAACTCTCCTACTCTTACTCTAGCAATGATCTAAAAAGAACATGAGATTGAGCAATGGAAGAGGAGTCCCACCAGAGAAGCCAGCAGGACTGCAGGTAAATAGACTGAAAACTCTTATCAGTGCCATGGAAAGAGAAACCCAAAGAAGCATGCTAACTGGGAAAGACAGTGCTAGCAGTGTGTAAGGGTGAATGAAAGGGTGGGGGAGAAAGACCAGTAAGGCTTCATGTGCAAGATGGTGCCTGAGCTGCACATTAAAGGAAGATTCCATAAAGTGTAGGTAAGGGGTCAGTGCATCCAAGGCATGAGGTATGGCCAGTAGAAAGGCAAAGCATGATAGATAGGAACAAAAGTTAAGGAACAGAAAGAAGGCCAGTCTGGTCGAATCATAGATGGACAGGGTGTAATGTCCAGTAAGAATGAAAAGTTAGATTGGGGTCAAAAGTTAAACAGAAGAGTTTATATTTTATTCTAGAGGCAACAGAAAGCCACTGGAGTTGGTTGATTAAAGGAGTCATTTAGTTATATCTCTGCTTAGGGAAAATTACTTTGTACATGGTGGACTGAAGTAGAGAGAAAAGAGGCAGGGAGACCAATGAGAAGATTGTTGCAATAATCAATGTGATGAGGGCTTGAACTAGGGTTGTAGCTATACGAGTAGACAGCAGGAGTCAGATATGGAAGATGTTGTGAGGTAGAAATTGTTCAATTGGGTATCTTACCCCACAGGAAAGGAGGAAGAAGATAAAAAAGGGGGGATGATAGAAGAGAGGGTAGACAGGGGGAAGAGGTAATCAAAAACAAACACTTTCGAAAAGGGACAG
>JAQQSZ010004865.1:0-14032 GCA_028646595.1 Phalanger gymnotis
GAAGAGATTATCTTGCTGGGATCTAGGGGTGGGTCATGTTTGTATTGTAAACAAATATTTGAGATATTCTCTATATAATGTCACTGAATGATATGTTTTGCTTTATTGTGAATGATGTGTTTTAATTTCCTTCAGCGGAGGCAGAAGCTGTGGCAGCCGGAAGCTGCAGAAGCAGGAAGCTGCGGAAGCAGGGCTTACCCGAGTGCGAGCAGGAACGTGAGGTCAGTGAAAATGATTTGGCTAAATACTATCTTGTTTTTCTGTGGCCTCCTGGTTGCTCTTGTGAGATGGGCTTTCTGGGCCTGGAGTCTTTTTGTCAAGATGTTGGAATGGGGAGGCTGGTTCAAGGTTCTGCTGCGGTGGGCCCTAAATAAATTTCTTATTGTTTTCCCCTTAGAGAATCTCTCATACCTTGCGATTTCAGACCATTCAAACATATACATGATTATATTTGAGATCATAAATTCGGCCTTCCTACTACATACTAGAACCAATGAATATAAATTCTAGGAAGATCTCAGTTCAGTACAAGAAAGACCTGCCTAATGAAGCAGAGCTGTCTCAAAATGGAATGGGCTGTTTCACGACCTCAGGTTTTCAGGCGGAGGCTTGGTCATCTCGTGATAGAGGAGATTCACGTATAGGGTTGAACTAGACTAGATGAACTATGGGTAGCTAGTGGTGCGGTAGATAAAATACTAGTCCTGGAAGCAGAAGGAGTCATATTTCTGAGTTTAAATCTGGTCTCAGACACTTACTGGGGAAGTCATTTAACCCTGTTTGCCTCAGTTTCCTTGTCTATAGAATGAGCAAGAGAAGGAAATGGTTTGCTCCAAATGGGGTCGTGAAGAGTGGACATGACTGAAATGACTAAACAACAAAGATGAACTCTAAGGTCCCTTCAAATTCCAAGATTTGAGTCCACTTGGTGTCATGGAAAGACTAGTGGACACTGAGTCAGAACACCTGGATGAATGTGCTTGCCACTTACTATGATTTAGGCTACATTACTTAAGACTCTCATACTCAGGTTAAGTAAATTTATACTACCTACTTTCATAAGTTATAGGGATTGAATGATTGAACTTTGTAAACCTTGAAGTGATATATAAATGTCAGCTATCATCATCATACAGGATATTAAATTATGTCAATTGGTATCCTTTTTTAGACGTGAAAATAAGAGACTCACAAATGTAACATGGGCAGGTGTGAAAGAGAGAACCAACTACTTTTCTTTCATTTCCCCCTGCCTCCTCTGTCTAAAGGACCATAGACCTAGACCTTAAAGTGATCTCAGAGGTCATCTACTCTAACCCTCTCATTTTTCAGCTGAGAAAAGTAAAGACCAAGGAGGTCAAGTGATTTGCCATAGATCACTCAGTAGAAAAGGGTAGAGGTGAAATTTGAACCCTAGTCTAATGAACATAGTTGGAAGATTTTTTCCATTATATCACACTCTTGGGACTTCTTTACTGTAAGAAGAAATACCATCTAATAAGCAAGGCCAGCATGTCTCAGAGGATGTGGGAAACACCACCAGCATTCTCTCAGTTCAGGTTTGATGTTGGGACAAAAAGTGGCACTCAAGTGTCATTGAACAGTTAACAAAAGGTTTACTTTGTCCAAACATGGTAAGGGTTTGCTCCGAGGATACAATGGTATTTAGCTTCTCTGGACATGATCCCCTTCGTGTCTTTATGGCAATATAGCTCATTATCAGGGCAGGATGTGAAAGAATGTAGTGCTTAATGTGGTCTTCAGAAATGTCCCAAGCTAGAGGGACCCTGACAGCATGCAGGTGAGACTTAGGCCTTTAGGTAACCAGGAAGCTTTATCAGTGAAACAGAAGCTAGTCAGTTCCTGGGACAACTTTATCTCCTTTTAGAGAAAACTAGCACCTGTGGTAGAAGGTATGGAGGAAAGGTGGGCCTAACTCATGTTGTTAGGACCATCGGTAAAAGATATCCTATCATAGGGGGCCAAGATGTTTGCCCATCTCTGTATCTAAAGGATATGAATATGGATTGCTGCACAGGGGCCTATAAAGCACTGTGATTGAGCTAGTGGGAGATGTTACTCTTTTAGGATATATTTTCTTCCCTTGATAAGCCAATCTGGATACTAGGTATCTCCTTGTCACCTGTACATGATAGGAAACTTGTCTGTTCCCTAGGACTGTGATTAAATCAAAAATGTACATTTAACCCTGAGGCAACTAATTTCAGTTGCTGGAGGGATAGAATCAAGAAATGTTCCAATTACAAAAGAAAAAGCAGGCCACAAAGAAGATATAAGAATGTACCTCTCCCCACTCCTTTGCAGAGATTGAGAACATTTCATATATTCATATGTTGTCAAGATTTTTTTCTATATATTGAATGGTTTTGTTGATCTTTTGATTTTTGTCTTCCTCTTTTTGTTTAAAAAAAATCTTTGTTAAGTGGAGTTAGATTAGATGGCTTCTGGGATCTCTTCAAGATCTAGGTCTATGGCCCTTTAAAAAAAGAGAGGGTGGGGGAAATAGGTGTTTAAAAACAAAAGGTATGAGTAAAAAAAATTTAAATGTCATTTGTGGTTAGGCTTAACTGCTCAGCAGAAAGCCTTAACTGGCAGACAATTGTCTGACACAGAGTAATGAACAAGAGCATCATATATGACCAAAAAAGTTCATGGTCTGCTTGACCTAGGAGTGGGGCTGCATTCAAATCAATACAAAACTACCTTATCTTTGTGTAGAAAAAGGCTTAAAAATATCATGAAGTGTAAGCAGAGGAATCTTGAATGAGAAGAGGCCTAATGGGTGGTGTAAACTGAAATGAAATTATATCATTACTAGGCCATCTGTGTTCTAATTGGCAGGGGGGATGGAAAGCTGATCGAGTATATAGTAAAGGAGAAAATACACAGAGCATATTCTCTTGAAATGGCATCCTGAGTAAGTCAGACCATGGATACACACCAATTTTTGGAGAGTGGAAGGGGTGACAAAATCGCATCTTCCTATCTAAAGGTGGGGAGGCCAAGTTTGCTCCCACTGAGGCATCAGAGTCCAGCTTCCAGATCAGGTGACTGGCTCAGAAACAAATCAGTCCTCTTAACATCTGCGGTTCTCCTTTTCTCCTTCCTTTCTGTGCATGCAGGGAGCTGTGTGGGCAGTACTCATGCTTTCATTGTGTTGTGTACCCTTGCACACAATACAGGCTTTATTGAACATAAGCCTTTTCTCTGTTAGGAAGAAAAAGGCTGCAGGGAGGAGTCAGATGAACAGCAGTCACTCAGAGGCAAATGAAAATGCAAGTACAGAGTCTTAGTACTGGGAAGGACCTGAGTTATATGGCTCTATCCTTCCATTTCACGTATAGGGAAGCCAAGACCAGAAAAGGGATATGACCTTCTGAATATTACATGTGTAGCTAGTAGAAATACTTGAACTTGACTCATCTTGCTATCTGCCTTTAAAACTCCTATGCCATCTTTTGTATGATTGGGAGTCAGTAGGATCATAGATCTCCAGCTGTCAGGGACATTGGAAGCCATCCAATAATCCAGATCCCTCAAGAAACTGAGGCCCAGTGAGGTTAAAATGACTTGTTTTAGGTTGTTTTTCAGTCTTGTCTCACTCATGACCACATTTGAGGTTTTCTTGACAAAAATACTGGAGGGGTTTGCCATTTCCTTCTCCAGCTCAATTTACAGATGAAGAAACTGAGGTGAATAGAGTTAAGTAACTTTCCCAGGGTCGCACAGCCAGTAAGTGTCTGAGGCTGGATGTGAACTCATTTAGAGGATCCTCCTGACTCCATGCCTGGCACTCTATCCACTATGCCACCTACCTGACTCAGGATCTGAACCCACCTCTTTTGACTCCAAGGCCACACTATAGTTTTGAGTTCCTTTGGATTCATCCACTAACTTATTTTGGGATCTTATTCAAATCTCATTTTCCCTCTGCCTCCATTGCTTCAGGTAGGTGCTTACTCTAACTTATTAAAATACCATCATGAAAAATACAGCCTACCTAGCCCACTGATTGGAGGGAAGGCATTTTGCAGGCAATAGGGTAGAAGGAGCTAAATGGATAAGGAATATTGGGCTAAGACTCTAATCTGGTATATTTCTTCTCTCTAAGGGTAGGAAGATTGTCCTGGGCAAGCAGCTGATGGGGATCAGCAAGGAAGAAAGGAGTCTGAAAGCTGAAAGAGAAATAAAAGTTGAGATTTTTTATTGATTTTTTTTTGTTTTTAGCAAAAATTTCTCAAACACCTACGAGATCTAATCAAGAAGAAAAACAATGTAAAACTAAATATTAAAATATACTATCTCCCCCACCCCACAACAGTATTCATAAAAAGCTAAACAAAAGCAGTGCTCTGACCTGCATTATCAAAAAAAAAAAACTGTGACATTATTTCAGGCCAGATCCTCACGTGCTTCTTATAGGTAGAAGTTTCATTTGTATTGCCTCACCTGCCTACTTTTATGTAAATGCAGTGTGTTTAGGACTCCCACTGTAGAAATAAAGGCAAGTCTTGCAGTATTTTTTCACTGGGAGAAGCCATGTTTGTGACCGTCAACTTCTTAAAGTTTTGTCTCATAGTGTCCATAAGTTTGGCTTTTCTTACATTTGTTTTATTCTTTTTTGGGAATATTCAAGACATCAAGATTCTCCAAGTGTACAAACTGTTCAGGAGAAATAAATTAGGTCACTTTGGAAACCAGTTTAACTCTTTCAGGATACTAATATTAATGCAATATGCCACTATTAGAACTGTCCTAAATGTGAAAGAAAAAACCAGGGGAGTATGACTGTGGATTTTGGATAATATGTGATAGGATACCAATCTGTACCAATGCCGGTCATTTGGATGGGAGTCTTCCACCTTTTTAGGGAGAGAGTGGGGGTAGATAGGAGCTATTGTCTTTTTTGTCTTTCTTTCTCTAAAGACTTAGAATGAGGTAATAAGGATGCCAATGGGTGTCTTTAAGTAGGAGTGAGGAGACTGGCTACAGAAATTCAGGAGTAGGAATGTGTTGCCAGCCTTTGGACATATTCCTTTCCTGCCCTCCTCCCCAAGCCCACTATTCCATAGGATGAGAAGAGGGAAGAATTGTGATATCAGGTGCCCTACAATTTACCAGGTCCTATGATCAACCATTAGATTGTGGTCAGCTCACCCAAGAGAAAATATATACATTGCTATCCTAATGCTAGGCTGCTTGTAAATTGGCATCATCTCCCTTCTATGACTCAGATCATCCAGCTGGGGATTCCAGTTCAGAGGTTGCACATGTCTTTGTAGCAACAATGGGTGATGTGAACAATATTGCTGATTATTCTCTTTGCATGGCATATCTCTTTGGTCGTAGTACAGCCTTTTACTGTGAACCACTCTACACCACCTGCAGAAATCAGAAGGAGGGATGTGTGTTTGGAGATGAAAATGTTCCTTTAGAGATTAGACATTACATACTCCAAACACAGGTGCTTCAGAGTCCTACACCAAGTGAAAGCCCATTACACTACTTCAACCAGATCTCCTTTGTAAAATGAGGATGTATTCACTTTAAAGCCTCTCACTGATGATGATGTTGACTATCATGATAACCGTTATTATTACTGAGTGCTAGGGATACTATGAAAGTATATTCAGTATATTCCAATATAATAGAATCAAAGGGTTTTTTTTCCCCGACAAAAGAACTCAAAACACCACTTTGGTGTTGAGTTGTTTCAATTGTGTCCAACTCCGTGGCCCCATTTGGGGTTTTCTTGGCAAAGACATCGGAGTGCTTTCAGACTGCTACTTAGATTATCAAAGGCATACATTCCATTGTCTCAATAATAGGTTTACAAAGCACTTCCTTTATAACAACCCTATAATACAGGTAGCACATTATTATCCCTGTTTGACAGCTAAAGATACTGATGCTCAGAGAAAGTACATGCTTTGAACAGTCACAAATGTAGTTAACGTCAGAGTCAAGACTATGTCTTCTCACTGAGTTCAGTGCTCTTACCACTGCACCCTGCTTTCTGTCATGTATATATTAGAGTCTATTTCTAAACTTCCTCCTAACATGTCCTGATACAGCTATACCATAGCGCAATGGAAAAAGCATCAGACTTCACTTCAAATCTTAGCTCATTTACTGCCGGTGAATTTCAGGCAGAAAATTTGAGTTTTCAAGGCTTTAGTTCCCTCATCTTTAAAATGAGGATGCTGGGTCACCTCCCTCACATATATGTATATATTTTCACAGATACAGGGTTATACCCTTGCATGTACACACATGCATCTCTATACATTTATCTATAACATACCCATATAGACATCCCTGCACACATCTGGGCTACATTTCTGGAATTACTTACTAGAGAAAAACAGTTTATATTTCTTTAAAAAAAAAATCTTCAGGGCAGTACTAGAAGATTGAAAAGGCAAATGGAGAGAAAAGCCCAATTTCATCACCAGACTCAGAAAGACTCTGTGAGAGGTGTTTACTGTATGTATGCAGGGGAGCACACTGCGAAGAGGTAGAACAAATTTACTCGTCCTAACCTAGCTGGGAGTAAGAGTTTTAAGAAGGGAGGGGGGGTGTTCACGACTTTTTGAACTGCACTTTTGACCAGTAGAAAGACAAGGCTGAACACATGTTAATTGGCTCTGAGATATGTGGCCTAGGTCTTCTCTACCTGATATGAACAGCTTTTCTTCAAAGCAATAGCATTGTTGCTGGGGGGCAGGGGGAAGAAGGGAAAGAGAGAGAGACAGAAGAAGGAAGAAGAGGAAGGAGAAAGGGGAAAGGAGGGAGAGGCTTGGGAAGAAGATATTTTGATAAAGATTTTTTATTTTTTTTAAGCAAAGTGAACAGTCTATAGCCATATAAAAAAGTACTCTAACTCACTATTGATTGGAGAAATGCAAATTAAAACAATTCTGAGGTACTACCTCAAATCTATTCTATTGGCTAATAGGACAGAAAGGGTAAATGACAAATGTTGGAGGGGATGTGGGAAAAATGAGACATTAATGCACCGTTAGTGGAGTTGTGAACTGATTCAGCCATTCCGCAGAGCAATTTAGAACTATGCCCAAAGGGCTATAAAACTATGTATACCCTTTGACCTAGCAATACCACTACTAAGCCTATATCCCAAAAGAGATAAATAGCAAAAAGGAAAGGGACCTATATGTACCAAAATATTTATAGCAGCTCTTTTCTAGGGGCAAATAATTAGAAATTGAGAGTATGCCCATCAATTGGGGAATGACTGAACAAGTTCTGGTATGTGATTGCGATGGGATATTATTGTACGATAAGAAATGGTAAGCAGGATGCTCTCAGAAAAACCTGGAAAGACCTTCATGGGCTGATGCAAAGTGAAATGTAGTGTGTACAAAGTAACAGCAATGTTGAAAGATGATCAGCTGCGAATGACTTAGCTATTCTCAGCAATACAGCAATCCGGGACAACTCTGAAGGACTTCTAATAGAAAATGCTATTCATCCTCAGAGAAAGAACTGGTGGTGTCTGAATACAGATTGAAGCACATTTTTTTTTAACTTTCTATTTCTTGAGTTTAGGGTATGGGTTTTGGTTTTTTTTTTTTTGGTCTGTGTTTTCTTTCACAACATGACTATTATGGATGTCTTTTGCATGACTACACATGTATAACCTATATCGAACTGCTTGTGTTCTTAATGAGGGGAGGTGGGGAGGGAGGAAGGGAGAGAATTTGGAACTCAAAGTTTTAAAAACGTTAAAAATTGTTTTTACATTTAACTGGGGAAAAACAAAATAAAATAAAATTCAAAAATAAAGCAAATCGTGTCAATGAAACTTTTTTTAATACACAGAAGAATGTTCAGTAGGGGACATAGACCAGCAGGGCAGTGTTTGTAGCACCATGTTAATATGTAATTTTTTCATATGTGCTTTTAAAAGAGAAATATTCTATGTAATATTCACAGTTTCATCTTTTTCTTTGCAAAATGAACCTGGAAACGTTTACGTTTGTTGATGTGTTTCAAGCTCAAGATAAAGGAATAAGGTGGGGGAAGGGGAGAAATGTTTAAAGTTGATGAGAGCCCAAGTCCATGAGGACTATGAAATAGAAGAGAATCTAATGGAAAGCCTCAAGTACTTTGGTTAGATCTCCTGAGGGGGACATAAGGAAGAATTTGGACAACCACACAGGATGAAAAAGCATACATAGGGGTCTACCTGCAATGATGAGATCATCTATGACAGTCCTCCCTGATCCATTTGAAAAGAAAAAGAAAAACATCATGGGAGCAGTTCATGCTGATGTGTTCTTAGCTAATGATTGGTTTAATATGTTCTATCTTTGGAAAGTTATTGCCATTTTGACAAAAACTCTTGAAGCCAGACACTTCCTTAATCCAAAAACAGATTTTAAGTGGTGGGATTTCAGGCAACCAGAGAGGTTAAAGATGAGGTATTTGTGGGTTGGGATACCTTCCCACTTGTCAATCCACACTCTCTCCATTTTGGTCAGCACCAACAGGTACCTGGGCTAGTATCAGCAAAGCATCCTCTGCTATGGAGACCACATTCAATGCCGGTCTTACCTTGCTCATGGTACTCAAGTTTACAGTATTGACCAGGGTCGGCTCTGCAGGTGCCACCATCCAAAAGGCAGCCATGGAAGGGGAGTGAGAGATTGCAGTATCTGCATAGTACTTGTGTGCCACCTACTAGCACAAGAAAGGACGGAGAGGAAAGAGAGAAAAGACAAAGGAAGAAACACAAGATGTTTAGATGATTCTCAGCATTTTTGGAATTATTTTACAACTGGCCCTTCTCCTTTGTCTTTCACTTAAAATCTGTTTTTGGATTAAGGAAGTGTCTGGCTTCAAGAGTTTTTGTCATAATGGCACATTACATGGCACATTATACTTTTTTCCCATTTAATTTTTTTCCCTGAGAAGTAGAAAATCATCAACAAATATATAAAGAAGGCCAGGAAAAGATGACTACATATGAAACCAATGATCTATTACATAGATTTTTTAAAAATCTATTACATTTAATATGGTAGTACCAACATCAACTATTTGTATGTTCTAAACTTCCTCTCTGGTCTTCTATGTATTTTAAAAATGTTTCAATGACAGTCTTTTCTTTTTTTTTTGTTTTGCTTCACTGTTCCTAACACTCCATAAGTCTTTTTGTCCCCAATCAAAATAAAACCCCTCCTTTGTAACAAATCAAGTGAAACAAATATGTATAGTATTGGTCATATCTGAAAATGACTGCCACTTCAATCCATCACCACTCCACAAGAAATAGGAGGCATGCTTCATCATTTTCTAGAGGCTTGAATGATCAGTGAATCAATCAGAGACCTTAAGTCCTTCAAAGTGTTTTTTCAGTATCATGGTCCTCCTAGTTCTGCTCACTTCACTATGCATTGGTTCATACAAACCTCCCAAAGTTTCTTTGAATCTGTCATCTCTTCCATTATTTTTTGTGGTACAATAATATTCCATGACATTCATATACCATAATTTGTTCAGCCATTCTCCAGTTGATGGACGCCCACTCTGTTTCCATTTCTTTGCTATACAAAAAGTACTGCTATAACTACTTTTGTACATACACACCTTTGCCTATGTCTTTGATCTATTTGAAATACATACCTGGCAATGATATTGTGGTATTGAGGGGTTAAAGGGAAATCATTGTTTAGTGACCTTTTGTGTATAGCTCCAAATTTCTTTTCAGAGTAGTTGGAGCATTTCACAACTCCATCAAAAATGCAATTAGTATTTCTTTTCTCTCATAGTTGCTCCAACAATTATCATTTTCTTTTTTTGTCATCTTTGCTTACCTGTTGAATATGAGGTCAAACCTCAAAATTGCTCTTATATTTCTCTTATAATTATTAGGTAGCTGGGTGGTGCAGCAAATAGAGAGCTTGACCTGGAGTCAAGAAGACTCAAGTTCAAATCTAGCCTCAGACTAGCTGTGTGACCTTGGGCAAGTCACTTAACCTCTGTTTGCCTCAATTTCCTCTTCTGTAAAATGATCTGGAGAAGGAAATGGCAAACCCCTCCAATATCTTTGCCAAGAAAGCCCCAAATGGGCTCACAAAAAGTCAGACACAACTGAAATGACTAAACAACAACAACAAAATTAAATCACATCATGGCTTGTCATCGTGGCAATGGAGTTGGAATACTTCTTGCTGCCACTTCCAAGGTCTCCCTCTACAACTGTCCTCTTTTGAGGTTCACTCAAGCTGTATTTACCACCTAATCAAAATTCTAGTAGTGTTATCAACTAACCACCGGAAAATCCTCCTCCTTGCCTCAATGAATACAATGCCTGCCTCATCATCCTTCTCTTCTTCTTCCTACCTCTTTCCTAAGTACTAGGAGACTTCAGTATACATCCTGATACTCCCTCAAATACCCTAACTTCCCAGTTCCTTAACTTATTTCCCATGACCTATTTCTCTACCCCACCTCAGCTACACCGGGAGATGGTTATACCTTTCATCTTGCCATCACCCACAGATGTTCCACTTTTAAAGTGGAATTAATGGCTTTCAAATTTCCTTAAGCTGATCACAAACTGTTGTCATTCTATGCCTGCTCTGTTCTTCATCTTCACCATGACCTCCAAGCTCTCACTCCTCAGTTCTTTCCTGGACCCTCACCCCAGCCCTGGCTATACTCCTCTCCACTTGACCCTTAAGTGAACTAGTTCAGGATGAAATAATAACTATAATGTGCTTTGCAAACCTAAACTCTGCAAACATCAATTGTCATCCTTCTAACCCCTTGCCTAGACTATTGCAAGAACCTCCTAATAAGTGTTTCTGCCTCCTCTCTCTCTCTCTCTCTCTCTCTCTCTCTCTCTCTCTCTCTCTCTCTCTTTCTCTTCAATTAATTCTTCACACTGTTGCAGTCTTTCTTATGCATAGATCTCATCATATTTCTCTGTTTAGAAACATTTACTGGCTCCCCACTGCCTACAGGGTAAAGTTCAAATTCCAGTGTGTGGCTTTTATTCAGTGACTGTGTGCAACCCAATTCAATTAATAATGTGATGCCAGCCTACTCTTCTAGACTAATTATTCCTATGTTAGCACTCCATGTCTTAGTCAAACTGGTTTAATCTGTATCTTCTGTTGAATTCTGATTCATCTTCGAAAGTCCATGTCAAATGCTACCTCTCCCATGAAACCTTGCTCTTTCTGGTAAATAATAAATTTCCTCTAGGTGGGGTCTGCCCTTTAGGAACCCAATGGTTCTGCTGCCTGTGAAACCAGGGAAGGATCAAAAATCATTTTCCCTAACCTTAACTCAAACCTAATAAGTATTTAATGATTATGACTGAGAAAGGAGGAGGGCTAGTCATGGTAATGAGAAGAGACAAGAGATGGATTTTTGAAGAGCTCAAAGAGCCATAAAAATAGCTAGAGGAAAAATCTCCAATGATTTCACTAGATCCTTTATGGAGTATTTACTGATGCTAAGTCTCCAGCAAAAATTTTAGAGAACGAGAGGGTGTAGAAAGGTTGTTATCTGTATCTGTGGAAGACATTCCTGTACTTATAAACTATGTATCCCATGTATGAAAATGTATTTAATGACATTTTCTTGTCCTTAACTCTCTCTCCCTGCCATCTGACATCATAAAATGCATCCTACTGTCTCCTGTGATGGTTTTTCATCAAGAAATATGTCTCCAAAATATATCCTATTATTGAACAGGGATATTGCTATGACATCAAAATGGCTCTCTGTTAACTTTAGTCCCACTAGAGAAGAGACTTGTTTCCTTTGGAAGCAGGTGAAGAAATTTCACATCTCATCTTGAAACAAAATCTGAAACATTATCGTGTCTAGAAAATAAGGTTGGGGAAAAATAGATATATGTTCCACTTCCTCACAGTCACTTGGAATTTAGTAGAATTTCTCCAATGTTCCCCCACTTCCTTGTTTAATGCTTTATCTCAGACTTACCTGCCTCAATGCAGAACAGAATAATGATTACGGCAGAAATTATCTTTCCCATCCTTGTCTCTGAAATCTAAGTCAGAAAAAAACCCAAACATTTCAAATAAGATTCCATCCTGTAAAAAAGTCAAAATGAAGTCATTTTGGTAAATTTCTCCTAAGATAATCTGTCCTCAAATAGAAACAATAGGTCACATTGTACATTTCAGCTTCATCATCCATGAAGGCAATTTTTTTTCCAGAGAGAAAACCCATATAAAGTTAATTGACTGAAGAAAAAAAAGTTAGGCCTCCTTGTTAAAAAGTTACCTTGAAGTTTGTTGAACAGTTGAGGAGTTATTTAAAAGTAGGGAAAAGAATTGTCAAGGAACTTCTTAAAGAACCCATTTCAGTTACTCCTGATTGTTTGTCTCTGTAGCAAGCCTAAAAACCTAGGTTTCTTTAAAACGAAGATGAGTGAAACCTCTGTTGTAACAAAGTATGTTTTTAAAAAATGGAAGAATTGGCAAGGTCAGTCTCTGGGCAGTTGAATTCCAAACCGTTGGTTTTTTTTTTAAACACTGAAATTCCAACTCCACCAACTGAAAGGGAACCCAACCACAATAGCAACCTATATGTATGTAGCATTTTACAAGTTTGTAACAAATACACAGTTTTGCAAGTTACTTTTTTTTAAATAAGGAAATTTTACCTGTAGATACCCCATCTGCCAAGGGCATATTGGACTTTTAAAACGTAATAATTATATCTTTAACTAATAATTAAATATAATACATCAAGAAGCTATGGTTTTGATGGTGTCAAAACTCCCTCCAACCCTGCAGATCACAATCTTCCTGTCACCTGAAGAGGTTTCCTGAAACTCAGACAGATTAAGTGATTTCATCATATAGGATAGGATTTAGAGCTAGATGACTTTGAGGACATTGAAATTGACCTACTCATCTCATTTTACAGATGAGTAAACTGAGGCAAAGAGAGATTTAAGCAGCTCATAAGAGTGAGAGGTAAAATTTGAATCCAAGTCTTTCTGTCTTCACTCTGGTTCCCCACCACCACTACCTATTATACCCCTCCCCATGCAAACATTATATAATCAGTCTCTAACTTAAAGTTTTATGTGTTGCCTGAGGTTTAGAGAGATCAATTGACTTTTCCATGGCCATACAGCTAGTAAATATTAGAGGCAGGATTTTGTTTGGAATAAAATTTTCCAGTGGAATGACAAATACTCCTGAGGTAGATGAGGCAAACTCATTTAGTCTACAGCTCTTGCAAGAAGTGCATGTGCTTCCTGAACAACAACATCTATCAAAAGCAAAAGCTAGCAGTTTAAATGTTTGCCCGAAATGCAAAGTCCCTCCCTCACATTGGCTGAGTACTCTGAGGTGTACAACTTCCCGATTCTCCTGCTTCATGTTTCCCCTTCACGTGTTCCCCTCTCCCACCACATACATCCATGTACAATAAAATGAGCCTTAGCTCCTCCCGAGGAGAAGCTAACATTCAGGAGCCAATTAAGCATACTTATTTCAGATCTAGCTTAGCCTTTGCCCTACTTTTGACCACAGACCCAGTTGAAACTGCTTTTCTCCCTTTCTGAGAATTGTTTTTGCAAAAGGAGACTAGTTGAGTGGGGGCAGAGCCAAGATGGCAGCTGGAAAGCAGGGAATAACATGAGCTCCTCTCCAAGTCCCTCCAAAAACCTATAAAAATGGCTCTGAACCAATTCTAGAACTGCAGAACCCACAGGGTAGCAGAGGGAAGCAGGGCTCCAGCCCAGGACAGCCTGGATGGTCTGTGGGTAAGGTCTATCCCTCACGGAGGGAGCAGAGCAGAGTGGAGCAGAGTCCAGCGTGGGCAGCGTGGACCAGCCAGACCAGGAGCCGGGTGGAGCATGCCCTAGCGCCCTGAATCACTGAGCTGCAGCAGTTACCAGACTTCTCAACCCACGAACACCAAAGACAGCAGAGAAGGTTAGTGTGAAAAGCTGCTGGGGACAGGGAGTTTGTGGTTCAGCCACCCCCCCCCCCCC
>JAQQSZ010004866.1:0-14032 GCA_028646595.1 Phalanger gymnotis
TTTTTTTTTTCCTTCCTATTGCATCTGGGGTTTTCTTGGCAAAGATCCAGGAGCAGTTTGTCATTTCCTTCTCTGGGTGATTTTACAGATGAGGAAATTGAGGCAAGCAGGGTTAAGTGTCTTGCCCAGGGTCATACAGCTAGTAAACATCTGGGGCCAGATTTAAACTCAGGATGAGTCTTGCTGACTCCAGGCCTGACGCTCTATGCATTATGGCACCCCCTAGTGGCCCCTCTTAGAATCCCTAGCAAAGCCCAGCTCAGTGATCACCGCCTATGTGAAGCTTTACCTGAAACCTCAGCTGCTTACAACCTGCTCCCCTAAAGTTACTTTGAATTCATTCTGCATGTATGTTGCATTGATTTCATTTCAGTACAATTTGTTTCCACTTAGTAGAGTGGAAGCTCATTGAAGGCAGGGCCTGTTTTCAATTCTGCTTTTCTGTTCTCAGGGCATAGCGAAATACCTGGAGCACAGAGGGTGCTCATGGTTTTTACCATCTGTGACCATGCGCAAGTCATTTAACTCAGCTGAGCCTCAGTTTCGTCCTTTATAAGATGGAGATAAGAATACAGAATAGCACCACAAAGCATCAGTGAGAGGCGAAATAAAATAATGTGACCAGAGTGAGTTTAAAATATTATGGGAATATTATTTTTATTCTTTATTATCATCACATATTAGACAGGCAAAGAATTCTTGAGTTGTCCTGTTCCAACTATTAAAAGCGTTATTCAGAGAGCAAGTGGGCTGCTACGGGGGAAGGTGTATGAGTGTGCGCAGGTATGGTCTGGGTCTCATTCAGTGTGTGTGTGTGTGTGTGTGTGTGTGTGTCTGCATGCTTTTGTGTGTATAGGTTTAGCTGTATGTGTGTGAGTGCTTGCACACACTGGGGGAGGGGCGAGTCACCCCAGAACAAAACACTCAAAATGAACTTGACTTCAGAACCACAAAGCATTTTATGCAAAGCAAATGGAAAAGCATTATTTAGCCAAAAAACAGTAAGCATTCAAGTGACCCATCATCCAAGGCTTTTATAAAGGGTGTAAAAAAGAGGGCAGCATGATATTTTAATTTCATTTGCTTTCATCGGAAAGTACGTCTTCCCGTGGAGAGAAGTGCTGTGTTTTATTGTTTTAAGAATGGAGTTTGCAACAGCAGACGGAATGGCATCTTTTCAATGGAGAGGCAGATTGAAAATAGAAACACTAAACACACTCTCTCACATTCCTTTCAATAAACAGAACTCCCAAAGAGAACAGAAATGTTCGGGGGTAAATCTATTGTTTGTTGTGGTTGTTGTCATCTTGGAAGCCAAAGATTCCAAGCTAAGAATGGAACAATAGTGTCTGAAATTTAAGTGAAAGAGATAATAAGGAAACCATTCCAATGCATTTCCCCCCAAATGTCCATGTTTCCATAGAGACAATCACTTTCCTTTTCTGCTTCCAAATCTATCTTTGTCGATCAATATTTTATGGTAATTGTTTCCATGGAAATTTCAGCTCATCTACTTTTTTATTGGGGAGGTGGGGAGGAATCGAAATTTCATTCACCTAAAAGGCAATGAGACAGAGACAGTGAAGTAGGGAATGTGAAGTCAAGAGGACCTAGGTTTAAATTCTCATTCCACTACTCATTATCTGTATGACCTTGGGCACAATACTAAACATCTCTGGGTTTTAGTTTCTTCATCTTTAAAATGAAGAGTAGGACTGGAGGACCCCTCATAGCCTATTCTTCCTCTAAAATTTGTGACCTTACAATCTTGGGTAATTAATTTTAATCTCCTGGTGCCTCCGTTTCCTCATCAGTAAACTCTAGTTGGCCTCAGAAGACCTTTCAAGTTCTTAATCTACGATGATAAAAATAAAATGTCTCCACACAAAAAAATCAAATTAGCCAACACTTGGGATGAATCATTTTATGATGTTGGAATCATTTCTGGTACTATCTCATTACCTTTCAACTACCATTCCCTTTCTCAAAACCCTTTGCCACATCTCCTTACAATGGAAAGTGTGGTCCCTATCTATCCAATTGATCCTTCCACATGTCAAAACCTACCTCCTTTCATGAAGCTTCCTTGGCTTTACATGCTAAGTGGAACACTCACAACTCTTTGCTCCATGAACATCTAGAAGGATGAAATGTAACAGAGAAAATGCAAAAACAGTATGGGTTCAAAAGAATCGCATAGCGCAAGTTAGTGAAAGTGTGGCCAGACTTGAGAAAAGAATCTCTGACTTTGAGTGGAAGCCAAACTTCATTGATGTGAAATGGCAGTCGCAAAAACTAATTTGATGATAGGCTCTATTAAGTGGGACTGCAGGACCCGGAGATGAGATAAACAACAATATTCTGCCCCAGACAGACTACATATGGAGCACCGTGTTCCCTCTGGAACACCATATTTCAGGAGAAACAGTTACACGAACAAGTGTTCAGTAGAGAGAATCCAGGAGGGTTAAAGGACTAGAAGACAACTCATATTATGACACGCTATAGGGGCTGGAGAAATAGAATTGGAGGAAGAAAAGACTTAGAAGGGATATGAGATCTGACCACAAATATCTGAAGAAGTGTCATGTTAAAAAACATATTCTACTTGGTCCTTGAAGACAGGACTAGAAACAGCGATTAGAAGAGGCAGAGGCAGATTTAGGGTTAATAGAAGGAGAAATTTCCTACCAATGAGACTGGTCCAAGACTGGAAAGGGATGCCTTGGGATGGGAGTGAATTCTCCCTTTACAAGGAAGACTCCTCCTTATAAAACATAAGCTTTAATCGTTTAATACTGCACTAAGACTTTTGGAACATGCCGTGTATGTACACATATATGTGCATATGTGTACATATGTAAACATTCATGTAGTGAGGAAATGAAATCTAGAGTCAGTTATATAATGGCTGGCAGTTCTATAGCACTTTAGTGTTTGAAAAGTACTTCACATATGTTATTTTATTTGGTTCTCCAACAACCCAGTGAGGTGTTGTTATTACTCTCGATTTTATTGATGAGGAAATTGAGTCTGAGGGAGCTTAAGTGACTTGTCAAGGTTACACAGCCAGTAAGTATTGTTGTTTGGTTGTTTCAGTCATGTCTGACTCTCTATTATCCCACCTGGGACTTTCCTGGAAGATATTGGAGTGGTTGGTCATTTCCTTCTCCAGCTCATTTTACAGATGAAGAAACTGAGGCAAATAGGTTTAAATGATTTGCCCAGGGTCATCCAGCTAAGAAGCGTCTGAAACCAGATTTGAACTCATGAAAATGAGTTCCTGATTCTAGGCCTGGCGCTCTATGCACTATGGTGCCACCAAGCTGCTTTAGCTACCAGTAAGTATTAGAAGTAGGGTTTGAATTCAGATCTTTCTGACTCCAAGTCCAGCCCACTAACCATTGCGCCACCTAACCTAATTATGCCTCTGCTAGCTTCGTTCAGGCTATACTATAGCAGGAAGCTGTAAGAGGCCAGGGCCATAGAAGGTCATTCAGTAACCGATATCACCAACTGATAGCACTCTCCCACCATCCTTCTTCCAGAGGGTTCATTGGTGAGATGTCAAGTCAACACAAAGCTTAAATATATTCATGAAAAGGAGTCATTGAACTATCTAATTGTCTTGCCAGGAGTCGAAACAAAAGAATCACGAAGAATTCTCCATTTGATATTCATGCCACAATATCTCATTTTGTTTTGGTCCCTGAAAATAGCAGCAGAGGTTCCAGAGAGCTATGCCAGTGTAAGGTTAGAGGAATTCACAGTTCACCCCACTCCCTGGAAAGAAAAAAAATGATGGATTGCCTTGACAAAAGACGAAACAGATGCTCATCTGAAATCACATCATTTTAGCCCAGAAAACAAACCTATCTTGAGGCAGCAGAATTCCACTCGCCATCTCGTAAGGAATGCATGCAAGCACCCAGAATGTTGCTTTTGCTCTGACCTATTTCTGAGGAGCTGCTGCTGTTGCACAAGGCATTTTTGCAAAGCATGGTTTCAGGGCAGTGTGGGTAAATTCAGAAGTGGAATCAGTTTTGTTTATTCAACAGAAATGTTGCTAATTATTTTTTGCTCTGTTGGAAATTACCTTTTTTTTTTTCCCCTAGCACACTTAGAAAAATGCCCCATTCATTCCATCTATAGAAGGCAGCTTCAGGGTAGGGTTTCTGTTTCCAACACAATCACTGCCAGAAAAGCAAATTTCAATGATTTTATAAACATACGATAGGAGCAAATTAAATTAAAAAGAAAATTACGAAAGAATAGTGTTGGTACTATTGATACAAATGGCTTACAATGAGGCTGCCAATGTAATCTGTACTTGTAGAACCCCTAAAGAATTAGACAATTTAATTCATGTCAGTTTCACAGATTCATTAAATACCTACTATGGCAGGTCCTGTTGCAGACATTAGGAATCACAAGACCCAAAACAAAGGAACAGTGCTTGCCCTTGAGGGACCGAAATTCTACTTGATTTAGGTAACTGATTTTTTAAATGTTTTTCTTTTGTCAAAGTCCAGATCAGATCAATAGCACCTTTTAGTCTGATCCCCTGGATGACTGATGATTGATTGGCTGCTTCCCCAGCACCCCTTTCCTCATGGAGCACTCCACAAAAACTGTGTAGAGTCTATGCCCTAGAATCTAAGTGACTTGGAATGTAAGAACCAGGAGGACAGGAGCTATTTTTCCTTTGCTTTTTGTCCCTAGTGCCCAGAGTACTACTTGTACTATAGCAACTGGTTAAGTAATAATACTTGCTGATTGAATGCTCCTAGAGAGTTGCTTAAGACATTACAGGTCAAGTGACTTGGCCAGGGTCACACAACTATTACGTGTTGGTAAGATTTTTGACTCCTGGTCCAATAATCTATGTCCCATTGCCTCCCAGCAGTAGCCTTCACTAACTGGCCATAGAGTCTGTCTCATTTTTTCAAATGGGAAAACTGAAGCCGAAAGAGAAAAGTGATTTGCCCAATATCCTACAGCTGGGCTGAGGCAAGATCCAAACCCAGGGCTCCCTGACTCCAAATCCTGTTTTCTATCCACTATGCCACCTAGATGTTTAATCTTCCTTTGTCTAAGATTTGATTGTTAATATTTCCCACTTTAGGGGAATAATTAATAATAATCAACATTCATATAGCCCTTTAATGTTGCAAAATACTTCATGCACATCCTTTCATTTAGCCCTCACAACCACCCTGTGAGGCAGGCACTATTGCTATTCTTATTATACAGTGGTGGAACTGAGGCTGAGAGTGGTTAAGTCATTAGCCTAGGGTCACACAGCTTGTGAGTATCTGGGGCAGTATTTGAACTCAAGTGTTCCTGACTCCAGCTCCAGTGCTGGAACCACTGTACTACCCAGCAGTTCATTCAAAGATCACATCAAGCCCTGTCTCTTACATAAGGACTTTCTTGTCTTGCACCAGGGAAAAACTGGATGACCATTTGCTGAATTGGATTCAAATATTTTACAGGATCGGATTCAGAGCTTGAAGCGACTTAGTTCAACCTATTGTCGAGCATGAATTCCCAACACGATGCCAGACAAGTGGGCATCCAGCTGGAAATCATCAGAGAGAAGCTCCTCACCTCCCGAGACATCTCCTTCCACTTTTAGACAGCTCAAATCATTAAGAGGTTTTGCCCTAAATTAATCTGGTCTACTTTTTTGTAAATTCTGCTCCCCCTCGCTAGTGGTCTGCAAACTCGGGCTGTACCACTGCCTGTCAGGTACTTTGGAAGGGGCTGGTTGTTCCCATTATGATTTGCCCTCTGGAGTCTGAAGTCCCTTTCCATTCTGATATCCTGGGATGCAGATCGGTCTCATCCCTTTGCTAGGCATGCCATAAGGAGTTCTGGGGTTATAGGTTCATGGAAAACTGGGCTAGTAAGAAAATCTCAGGGAGGAGGAAATCTTTTGCTTTCATGGTGCACTAAAACTGCCTCCGGATCTCAGGGGAAAAATACCGCCAGGCTTAATAGCTGATTCAACTTTGGGTGACTCGGTGGCCCGTGGTTAATTCTGACCTTTTCCAAGCCTCATTACAATGTTCAGTATGCAGAGTACAAGCTAAATAAGGAAGATACCCCTAATCATTTCAGAAGGTTCAACAGGATACAGACTGTCTGTCCCAAGGCAGACGACTTCCTGAAAGAGTACCTCCGACAAAACGACAAAACGAGGTCTGCGTCAGACCATGACTTCAGACTCGGGCTGTGATAAGCCATTCGTTCCGAGATCGTTGAGAAATCGGCTTTTGTGAGATTCACCAGAAAAGAGCGCACTCAAGGAAATAAGGCATTCCTTGACACAAGCTTATCTCACATTCCCTCGGTTCGGACGTGGGGGTGCTTAACTGGGAGAACGGCAGACTTAGAGGAGCATTCTAGCTGTCCCTGGATATTTAAAAAAGATGTCATGTGAAACAGAAAGTTAACAGTGATCTGCCTGGCCTCATGTGAAGAACGAGGAGTGAGTCAATAAACATTTATTAAACTCCTGCTGTGTGCCAGGCATTGGGCTAGTAGTGGAGATATAAAAAAGGGCAAGTGACAATCTCTGCTCTCAAGGCACTCAGTCTAATGGGGGAAGCATCATGCAAACAACCACATAAGTACAAACAAGCTATGGAGAAGATAAATTGTGGACAGTCAACAGAGAGAAGGCTCTAGTGTTGAGGGGGAGCAGGGAATGTGTCCTATGGAAGGTAGGATTTTAGTTGGGACTTGAAGGGGGCCAGGGAAGCCAGGAGGTGAAGATGAAATGGGAGAGCATTTCAGGAATGGGGAACAGCCAGTAGAGATGCTTACAGTGGGATGATAAACTGAAGGAGGCCACTGTCAATGAATCACAGAACAGGATTGGGTGGGGTAAGGTGCAACAAGCCTAGAGAAGAAAGGAGAAGCTTGGCTACCGGAAATAAGGAGCTGATATTCCCTCTGTACCCCTGCCCTGCTAAGAACTGAGGTATGTTCAGTTCTGACTGCCACATTCAAAAATACAGTGAAAAGGGAAACCAAAATGGTGAAGGGTGTTCATGGGAACAGGGAAAGGAGAATAGATCTGGAGTTAGATTTCCATGTGTGATCTTTGGCAAGTCAGTTAAATTCAGTGGGCCTCAGTTTCTTCATTTGTAAAATGGAGGGGTTGGACTAGATGGCCACTGAGGTGCCTTATGGCTCTAAATCTCTCATCCTCTGACCCAATGATCCAAAGTCCATGTTATATAAGTATTACTGGAAGAACTTGGGCTGTTAGCTTAATGAAGAAGAGAAGGGAGGGAATAAGCATTTATATAGCACCTACTATGTACCTGGCCTTGCACTAAGAGCTTTATAAATGTTATCTCACTTGATCTTGACAAGAAGTCTGTGAGGTAGATGTGGTTTCAATCCCCATTTTGTAGCTGAGGAAACTGAGGCCGATTGGGGTTAAATGACTTGCCCAGAGTCACACAGATGGTAAGTATCTGAGGCTAGATTTAAACTCAAGTCTTCCTGATTCCAGGCCCGACACTCCCTGGGTAACTGTGGGGTGCAAGGATGGGAGAAGCAGTGTCCATGATAGCTAGCTTCATGAACTTGAAGGATCTGATGTGGAAGAAGTACTTGACTTGGAGTGATTGGATGCAGAGGGCAGTTTCCTTGTCACAAGATGGCTTCAGACAGATGCTGGGGGCAGAGGATCCTCCAGGTATAGGTTAGATTAATGATCTGGGAGTTTTCCTCATGTCTGAGACTTTGAAAATTTTCATTGAGAAAGTAAATCAGTATTTTAACTTTCTGTATAAGAAAAACTCACTTTTTAGAACATTTATACCACGACAATCACATGACGAGGGAGGGCAGCTGGATAGCGATCCACTGGTATTCTTGAGATATCAGCAGAAAGTAAAGAGGGCTGCCAATATTGCCAATATTGGGTAGATTCCTTGTGGTGAAATTGTGGGAGAGGAAGGACAAGAGTTATATAGGATAGGTAGACGACTATGGGTTTCAATAGCTTGGAGGGACTGTCTAAAGTGATGAGATCATAGACCCATTTAATTATTTGAGTCCTAGTTTCATAAACCAGGAAAGCGATATGGGCACAACATCTCTGCCTTTAAATAAAGCATTCTATAAATTGAATCATGATAGAGACCTTGACAGAAAGCAATGGAGGTTGGAGATTATGTAGCTTGTTGAACCATAACTAAGAGAAAGTTGATTAACATATCTATTGGTAAAGGGAGGGAATAAACACCTATTATGTGCCAGGCTCTGTGCTAAACACTTTACATATGTAGTCTGATTTGATCCTCACAGTGACCCTGGGAGGTAGGTACTATTTTGATCTCAGTTTTACATATGAGCAACTGAAACAGATGAAGGTTAAATGATTTGCCTAGGACTACACAGCTAGTATCTGACGTAACATTTGAACTCAGATCTTCCTGAGTATAGTTTTAATATTCTATCCACTGCACCATTTAGCTGTCCTTACGGGAGGTTTTGACATTATAGTATTTCTGAACTTGAATAGAACATAAAAATCACAGATAATCTAGTAGGATTCTGGTATTTTCCCAGTCCTTGGTCAGAGGTTCACAGAAATTAGTGATTTAAAAAAAATAAATGTTCATTGATATAGTTAATTTTTGCCTCAGCTACATTTTCCATGAACTCCTCCAAGAAATATACTTTTTTATAAGGAAAACAAAACAGAACATTTTTTAAGAGCAAGAAGAAAACAATAAATCAGCACATTGAAAAAAAACCTGATAGCATGAAATGTTCTATATCCATAGACACCCCTCTCCCTTTGGCAAAAGAGTAGGGACAGCATCATCTCATATCATTTCCTTGGGGCCAAGATGACTGTAATTCTGAAACATCCAGTTCCTATTGGTTTGAGAAATTGTTGTTGTTTTCCAATTTTCATTGTTGTAGCCATTGTGTGTGCTATATTCCTGGTTTTACTTACTTCATTCTGTATCAGAGTACACAAATCTTCATTCAAGATATACACATGCATATATACATATACATGTATATATATACCAATATACATACATATATGTGTATACGTGTGTTTATATGTATGTATACCTATAGGTATATTGGTATATGCATACACATGAAACTAAGAGAAGTATATGACTAAAAGTCATTCCCCAATAGATAAATGATCACAGGATATGAACAATTCTCAAAGGGTTAATTATAAATTATTTTTAAAACCACATGAAAGAATGCTCCAAATCAGTTTTAATGCAAAGTGAAAATCAAAATAGCCCTGACATTTCACCTCACACCCAGCAAATTGCCAAAGATGACAAAACTCAGAAATCATCAATGTTACTGTGGTTATAGAAAGACAAACACAATAATGCATTATTGGGGCATCACCCTTCTCCCAGTTCCTCAGTCTCACAACTTATGAATCATTCTATTTGCCTCCCTCCATCTCTCTCTCTCTCTCTCTCTGTCTCTCTCTCTCTCTCTCTCTCTCTCTCTCTCTCTCTCTCATTCTCCCATATCCAATCTATTGCCAAGGCCTATTGATTTCACCCTTGCAACATCTCTTGTAGATTTCACCCCCCCCCCTTTTTTTTTTAACAACATCTCTTGTAGATTTCAATATCCCCTCCCCCCACAACATCTCTTGTAGATAATCACTTCTGCAACATCTCTTGATAGTCCTGCTTTCCTCTGACACTGTCTCCTCCCTGGTGCAGACCCTTATCACCTCATGCCTGGGTTATCACAACAGCTGCTGGGGGTTCTGCCTTACTCAAGTCTCTTCCCAATCCAGTCCACCCTCCCTGTAGCCTCTAAAATGATTTTTCTGACCATATCACTGCTCCCATCTACTCAATAAATTCCAGTGGCTCTGTCAGGATCAAATAAACATCTTCTGTTTGGCATTCAAAGTCCTTCATAACTTGACCCCTTCCTACCTATCCAGTCTTCTTAAACCTTACTCCTTACCACCTATCCCATGATCCAATGAGACTGGCTTCCTCAAAACAGGACAATCCATCTCTTGACTTCAAGCTTTTTCTCTACCTGGTTCTCATGCCTGGAATATTCTCCCTCTTCCTCTCCACTTCCTGGCTTCCCTGGCTTCTTTCAAGCACCCAATTAAAATTCTATCTTCTACAAGAAGACTCTTCTAATAGCTCTTAGTTCTAGTGCCTTTCCTCTTTTAAGTATTTCCTATTCATCCTGTCTATAGCTTGTTTGTACGTATTTGTTTGCTTGTTGCTAATCCCCCACATATCCTTGAGGGCAGACACTGTCTTTAGCCACTTTTTGCATCTTCAGCACTTACCACAGTGCCTGGCACATAGTAGACACTTTAATAAATGCTCCTTGACTGACTTTCCACTATGGAAAACAATGTAGCATTCTGTAAAGAATGTGATTAAAACGTACATCCCCTTTGGCCAGAATGTTCCACTACTTTGCATATATCCCAAAAAGATTACTGATAAAAAAGTCTCATATATCCCAACATGTTTACAGCAACACATTGTATATGTGTGGTAACAAAAAAAAACTGGAAACAAAGCTGATAAACATTCATTGGAAAACAGCTAAACAAATTTTGGCTCATGGATGAAATGGAATGCTACTGTGCTGTAAGAAAAGAGGCCTTTTGTTAGTTTAGTTTTGTTTTTGCAGAATAAGATCATCTTTTGAGCCAGAAAGGACATTAGAGGCCATGTAGTCCCATTTCCTGATCTTCTAGATGAAAAACTGGGGCCCAGGGCGAGAAGGAAGTTACCCAAAGCCCTGAATGTAGTGTCAGAGCCAGGTTTGGAAGGCAAGTCCCCTAACTTCAAATTCAGAACAGTTTTTAAGGAATTGAGAAATTGGAGCCAAGAAAAGGAAGTGACTTCCCCAAAGTCATCTGAGGAATAAGTGACTGAGTAAGAGGTAAGAGTTCTCTCTCTCTCTCTCTCTCTCTCTCTCTCTCTCTCTCTGTGTGTGTGTGTGTGTCTCTGTCTTTCACACTCGTGCATGTGCACACACGCACACACACACAAATGCTGTGTAAAACAGTTAGTTTCAATGGGACCTTTGCAGGATCCCTGTATATGGGATCTATGCAAAACAGTGGAATCTATGGTCAAAAGGGGTGGGCATTTTAATTACTTTCTTTACATAGTTGCAAGTCTCAGGGTCCCTGGCTTTATCTATTTCAATATTTTTGGTCAATGAAAGATGAAAATATTAATGGCAGGCTACTAAGATTCTCAGGTGAGACCATGCAGAGAAGACACACTACCATGGAAGACAGGCATAGGATCCTAGAAGATCTTGACAGGATGGAACACTGGCCCTTGGAGTTCAGAAGAAATTTAAAAGGGTTAAATGTAAATTCCTGTGCTCTGATTCAGAAAATCAATAGCAACCCTTCTGAATGGAGGAGATGAAGTTTAACAGTAGTTCCTCAGA
The DNA here is from genome assembly GCA_028646595.1 of Phalanger gymnotis. Taxonomy (NCBI): domain Eukaryota; kingdom Metazoa; phylum Chordata; class Mammalia; order Diprotodontia; family Phalangeridae; genus Phalanger; species Phalanger gymnotis. The sequence goes on from JAQQSZ010004866.1 coordinate 11,467, forward strand.
GACAGGCTTGCGGCTCTGAGTTGACTCTAAGTGTAGAATGAACCAACAATCTATTTTAGCTACTAGAAACATAAAAGGAATATTAGAGTGTAGACAACAAAGGAAATCAGAGCTCCATATTATGATCCTTTAGCAGATGGAAGACAGATGATCTGCTTGTCTCCAGTAGGCAGAGATATGTGGACATTATAGGAAGTATAATTTCAGGTACCCACAAGGAATTCCTGATAATTAGAACTGCCCCCAGATGGAATGGGAGGCCAGGTAGAGTAGTGCCTGTTAGTAGATCCTCAACAAAAGCTAAATGACTATCTTCCAATAATGTTGTAAGAGGATTCATTGACTGGATATTAGTTTTCATGAAACAACTCCAAGTTTCCTTCCAACACTAAGGTTCTGTCACTTAGCTACAAGTCCTCCATCTAAAGACATAAATTTTGTAAGAAAGTTATCCTAGCCATACATGAAAGAAAATGGATGCATCCACACTGAGAAATACTTTCATCCTGGATTTTCAGGAATCATATACTCTCTCCTACTTGGGTTTCCATGACAATAGACTCTGCTGATTCTCCTTAACCTATCTGATTGTTCCTCCTCAATCTCCTTTACTGAATCATCTCTGCATTCTTCCCATTATGCACAAGCTATTCAATCAGATAAATGCTCAGGCCTCTACCAGATTCAAAGGTTTGTGGATTTATGGAAGAAAAGGCTCATGATTGATTTAAGGGTATCTGCAGCAAGAACACATGCTCGATAGAGTCAATAGAGAGATGGCTTTGGAGTCAAGACTTCTAATACACACCAGTTATGTGATCTCAGATGAGGCAATTAATTTCTCAGGGTACCAGGCAACTCTTTAAGATTATATGTTGCAAAGTAGGTTCCAATCTGGCTTGGCAGAGGTATTTCACCACTGGAAATTCCCTATAACAATCAAATCACAGGTCCAGTACCAAAAACCAACCAACCAATCAAATCCCAAACTATAACTTTCTCAGAAATACTCTCATACTGTCCTAAGTTGTTGTGGCAAAGAAGGGGTATGAAGTGGGCTGAGGGTACAGCCTTCCACCACATTGCAAGAACACAAAGAAAACAAAATCAAATATAGCATATGCATGTAGTACTTCCAGGGCTTCTTGATATGGGGAGCTAGCTAACCTAAGCATCATTTTCTCTAGCTTATCATCAAGGCAGATTGATCCAAGTCAGACTCTACTTGCACCCTAGAAGTACTTGAGCAATTCATGAGAGACCGGAACCATACCCAAGGACACTTTTAAAGACTAAATTTTATTGGATCTAAAGTTGGAAAAGACTTTAGAAGTCATCAAGTGCACATTTTACATAGGGGGAAACAGACCCAGAGAGATGAGTGACTTGTTCAGATCACACAGACAGTAAGTACTTGAAATAGGATTCACACCCTGACTCCAACTCTGACACTCCGTCAACACCACAATGCATCTCCTTGCACATGTAAGGAGTCTGGTAATATTCCATCCAACTTTAAGTGCATAAAATGTTTTCTGGTTCTACCACTTACTACCCAGGTCATGTCTATGCCTCATTTTCCTCATTTGTAAAATGACCAGATGATCTTGAATTCTCCTTACAGATCTAAAATTGTAAGATACTACACTTGAAAAGCAATCTCAGAAGAGGGGGCAGAGCCTCCAAAGGGAGATGTTGCTGCTGGGTAAGATCCATAAAAAGGATACTTTTTCATTTCCTGCTGGCACCCTAATGCACCCTGGATAAAATGCAAATTCTTCTATGATCTGGCACCTTCCTACCTTTCTAAAGTTGCTTCAAATTGTTCCCTTTCATGGATTCATGGTTTAATTCAATTTGCTGAATATTGATTAATAGCTTAAGAATTCTAATTGAAAGGAAGTATGTGGGTTTTTTTAATTTTTTTTTATTTTTAGTTTGCAACACACGGTTCTACATAATTTTGGGTTCCAGATTTTCTTCCCTCCTTCCCTCCCTCCCTCCCCAAGAAGGCATGGAATCCCATATAACTTCCACGTATAACTTGGCATTGAATTAATTTACACACTAGTCAAGTTGTGGAGAAGAATTATGACTAATGGAATGAATCATGAGAAAGAACAGAACCAAAAAAAAATACAACCCAACAACAAATACAAAAGAGAAAAAAAAGGGGGGAGGGGGTGGAGAAAAAGGCGAGCATGAAGTGTGCCTCGATCTGCATTCATACTTCATAGTTCGTTCTCTGGATGTAGACAGCACTCTCCATTGTGAGTCCTTTGGAGCTGTCTCTGCATATTATGTTGCTGAGAAGAGCAAAGTCTGTCAGGGTTAGTCATCACAGAATCCATATACATGTGGTCGTGTATAATGTTCTCCTGGCTCTGCTCTGCTCACTCAGTATTATGTCGTGTAGGTTCTTCCAGGTTGTTATGAAGTCCGTATCATCCCCATTTCTTATAGCACAATAGTATTCCATTACATTCATATACCACAGCTTGTTCAGCCATTCCTCAATTGATGGGCATCCCTTTGATTTCCAATTCTTAGCTACCACAAAAAGAGC
>JAQQSZ010004867.1:0-14032 GCA_028646595.1 Phalanger gymnotis
ACCAAATTCTGCAATTCGCTAGTAGGAGAAGGAAATGTATCAAATCTGCCAGCTCCTATCACAATTAGAGATAAATATATGTAAAGATGCAGTGATGAAGTAGCACTGAAACTCTTTGATTATACATTAGTGTGAAATTCTCTTTCAAACATATGACTGATATCAGATCTTTTACCTGCTTCAATTGTGGGGCTGGGGAGAATTGGGAAAGGGAGGCTGGGAACAGTGAAGAATAGTTTAATGCAGTTCAGCCCAGGGACTGTCCTTCTTTATCCTCTTTGCTGGATCTTCATCAGCATCACTCCTAGTGTGGGAGCCCATTAAAACTCTGTGTTGGGCGTTCTTCTCTGCTCTCTTTATAATATTTCACGTGGTGATGTTATTAGTTCACAGGGTTTCAATTATCATCTCTATGAAGAACTATTTGTCAAGCCCTATCCTCTTTCCCAACCTCCAGTCTCTCATCTCCAACTGTCTATTATATATCTCAAAATGGATAACCTGTAGACATTTAAAACTCAACTTTCCCCAAACCAAATTAGTTATATTTTCTTCAAAATCTTCCTATCTCCCCAACTTCCCTATTACCATCTAGAGTACCACTATCCTCCCCGTTGGTCACATTCATAATTTAGGTGTCATCTTTGACTGACTCCTCACTCTCTCTCAACTCTCATATACAAACTATTGCCAAGGCCTGTTCATTTTACCTTTATAACATCTCTAGAATACATTACCTTCTATCCCCTGACACTTCAATTGCCCCAGTACAGGACTTTATCACCCCACCCACCCCTGTTCTATTGCAGTAGCCTGCTGGTTGATTTCTCTGACTCAGGTGTCTCCCCACATCAATTCTTTCTCCTCAGCTGTCAACCTGATCTTCCTAAAGTACAGGTCTAACTGTCACCCTCTTACTCAGTAAACTCCAGAACCCTATTACTCCCAGGTTCAAATATAAAGCCATCTGTTTAACTTTTAAAGTCCTTCATAGGTTGACCCTTCTTACATTTTTAGTCTCTTTATACCTTACTCCTCTCTATATACTTTATGATCTAGTAACACTGTCATCTTTGCTGGTCCTTACGTAAGACACTCTGTCTTCAGACTAGGAGCATTTTTATTATTTTTTGTACATGCCTAGATTGTTCTCCCTCTTCATTTCTATCTCCTGACTTCCCTGCTTCCTTTACCTCTACAAAAAGCCTTTCCTAGTAGTGTTCCTTAATCTTTGTGCCTTCCTTCTGAGATTATCCCCAATTTATCATCTATGTATGTAATTAGATAGGTAGATAGATAGTGGCATATGGATATATTTTTGTATATGTATGTATGTATACATTACATTCATATATAGTTGTATGCATGTAGATAGATAGTTGTTTTCATATCTCTCCCATTAGACTGTGAGCTACTTGAGGGCTGGGATTAATTTGTTTGTTTACCTTACTTTATATCTCCAATATTTAGTATAATGCCTGGCACATGGTAGGTTTTTTAACCAACTACCCTGTTTTCCTTCATCAAATAATGAAGTATTTGTGAACTGTGGCCATGGCATGTGTGAAGCTTACTTACAGGCCACCAAGTTCAAACCATTCATTGGGGTGTGTATCCCACCACTCTTACCTCCCCCCCACCCTTATAACTCATCTTTATATGTTATCTTCCCCCATTAGAATGTAAGCTCCTTGAAGGCAAGGGGTTTTTTGTTTGCTTGTATTTCTATCTCCAACACTCTGCACAGTTTCTGGTATATAGCAAGCCCATAATAAATGTATTTGTGGTTTCATATCCATGATGAGTAATAGAAAGTATAGAGGCACCTGAGTGGCACAATGGATGAGGTATTGGAGTGAGGAAGAGTTGAGTTCAAATTTAGCCTTAGACGCTTACTAGTTTTATAATGCTGCCTGTTGAAATAGGTGAATGAAAATAATAACAGTAATGACTAATATTTACATAGTGTTTACTATGTGTCAGGCATTGTGCTAAGTGCTTTATAATTATTATTTCATTTGATCCTTATAACATCCTTGAGAGGTAGGTGCTATTATTACTGTCACATCACAGATCAGGAAACTGAGGCAAATAGGTTAAGTGGCTTGCCCAAGGTCACACAGCTGGTAAGAGTCTGAGGCCAGATTTGAACACAAATCTTCCTGACTCCAGACCCAGCACTCTATTCACCCTGTCATCTAGTTGCTGAAACTCCCCAAATCAAAGAAGGATTTCCTATAGATGGCAAGATTCTTGTCGGTGGATAACCTTGTGCTGATTGCATCAAGCCACTGAATACTAAAGGTCTTTCTTAGTGAGAATCATAATCACTCAATAGAGTAGAAAACTATCTACACAGAAAAATATATGTGATTGAAACATACCTGCTATACAGACTCAAACATGCAATTGCATGGACAACTTCTAGATCTCTTCCATAAGTATACATGTTGGACAGATACTGAAAACGGACAATAAACTGGGCCCAGCATTGAACACATAAAGGAGAATGAGCTGAATTGACTTTGGTCAATTTCACAACTCTCTTTTGTAGGTCCCAACATTTTTCCTGAAACAAACATCCATCTTTTTTTATATCAATATTATAGTGAGCTTTCAATACGGACTACTATAATTTCCTGTTAATCTGTTCACTCGTGTTGTATCTGCCTCTTTGCCACCTTTTGTGAAGTTTTCTTGGCAGATATGGGAATGGTTTGCCATTTCCTTCTCTAATAGATTAAAACAAACAGAGGTTAAGTGACTTGCCCAGGGTCACATAGCTAGTACGAGTCTGAGGGCTGAACTCAGTTCTCCCTGACTCCAGGCCCAGTGCTCTATCCACTGTCATCTCACTGATGGACTGTACATGGTATTCAAGGAAGACTAGCACCTCTGTTGTGAGGGCTTGCCAAGCCCTTTTCAGGGCTGCTCTTTGGGGTGTACCTAGAATTCAACTCTCACCAGTGGCTCCAAGAAACTATAGTATGCTCAGCAGCCACATTCAAGTAAACCATCATGGCAGATGGGGTAACCCAGGCTGAGGATAACCAATGGACCTCAAACTTGTGGGTGAGTTTGGAGGGTGTCTATCCCAAGCAGATGATGACTTCCCTTAGTCGAATGGGTAGATGAGAACGAGTTGTTCCAACATCCAAGAAGGCAGCTGAAGCAGGCACTGTGGAGCACTTAGAGCTTGGCCAGACATCAAAGATGCCAAAGTCATCCATTGCATCCCAGGCCAATCATCTTGACTTTTATCTTACCACTGGAATTTGATGACTGTGGAAAAGAGAGTGAGGCTGATGACTTTGTGCAACTCTGCCTCACTTAAATCTAATTAGTGCAAATCCAATTCATGGGGAGACATCACTCCATGATGTCATTGGTCCTCTTTGAAAAAGGACAAACAGCAACTATAATTTATAGTTGAAGTTAAGCCTTATCCAAATAGTACTGGAGAGGTTCATGGTGAGTGTGAGTTGACTAGAATAAATTACAAGCATGAATTAGTCAAGAGAAATGGTATAAAGTATGACATTAAAGAGATGTATGACCAGAAGAAGAGATGGACCATGGGTCGGTCATGTAGCAAAAACCTATAGACAGCCTATTTGCTTGGTATCCACACAATGTAAAGGGATTGTGAAGATGATTCCTAGCATATTGGTTGGACTCTTTATAGCAAAGTTATGGGAAGATATAAGCAACAATTACACAGGATACGTAGGCATAGATGGATTGTGATCTGCATCACTGGAAGAAATGCATAAATCAATGAAATCATAGGCATGTTGATATATTAGAATATTTTTCTCTAATTCAACGGTTATTGGCTGAGTTTCTACTATGTATGAATCATGGTGATACACATCAAATCACATAAAGATGAAGGTGAAATACATAGGTTTTCTGTCAGTGAATGCTTGTGTTTTGTATTTCACTTTCTCTTTTGTGAGCAGGAGATAAATATCTTTCACATACTTTTTTCATAGTATATGTTGAGTACCTTCCTATCCCCTACTTTGGGAAACCTTAGAACAGGAGTTCTTAACTTTTTTGTCTTGTGGTTCCCTTAGGCAATTTGGTGAAAGCTATGGACCCCTTATCCAATAGTGTCTTTAAATACACAAAATACAATATGTAAGATTATAAGGGAAATTAGTTATATTGAAATATAGTTATTGAAAGATTTAAAAAGTTTACCCAGACCCAGATTAGCTCAATAATAAACAAAAATTTAAGCCTTAAAGCAATTTTCCCCCAAGAAAGGGAAGTAATAAACCAGAATATGAGAAAAGAGAGTCTAACCTCTCTCATTAGAAGTCAGGCTCCTTGGGCAGCTAGGTGGTGCAGTGAGTAGAGCACCAGCCCTGGAGTAAGGAGGCCCTGAGTTCAAATCCAGCCTCACACACTTGACACACTTACTAGCTGTGTGACCTTGGGCAAGTCACTTAACCCCAACTGCCCTGCCTTCTCCCTCCAGAAAATTACCAAAAAATTAAAAAAAAGAAGAAGTCAGGCTCCCTTAGGACTGAAAGCAATCTTGATATTGCCTGAGTCCAATGACTGGACCTCCTTGGGGTTGGGAGGGAGAGAGAGAGAGGAATAGAGACATATGGAGGGAGAGAGACAGAGAAAGACAGAGAGACAGAGACAGAGAGAGAACCCCGAAGTCCATGGGGCATAGCAACAATTCTTCTTAGACCAGAATTCCTCAGTAACTTGATCTCTGTAGTGAGGTTGGGAATTTGCAAAGACCAATAAGGTGGAGTAGTACACTTGAAATCAGAAGACAGATTTATATCCTGACTGTGCAGCTTACTAGCTGTGACTTTTGGCAAGTCATCCAACTTCTCAGGACCTTGGTTTCCACATATATAAAATAAGAGGAGTGGGGTGGTGGAGATGATGGTTTAGCTCTAATATTCTGTAATTCTTTGATTCTGCATGTCATCACCTTGGAATTGAGCATTCATAGAATTTGGGGAGTCTATAGAGCAAGTGATTCTGAGTATAGGAATTTGTCTTTAATGATTATGTATTTGTAATTTTATGGCATATAGTCTGCCTCAGATTGGAGATCTGAATGCATTTCTGTCTTTCTCTTTACTCAACCTTGCCAACTCCCCACCTTCAGTAATTCTCACTTTCTCTTCTGTTCCAGGCTGCTGAGGAATGATAGAAGCAAGTTATGAAATCATATTGAGTCCATTACAAGTTCTTGCTACCCAGTCTCAATCCAAGCCTCTTTTTTCTATGTTCATTTTATTTTTCAGCTTTCATAGAAATACAAGGAACCTGAAAACTGTTAGACTTATGGAATGTGATTGCTCCTATGTTAGACTGATCCACTAGGCGTCACTATGACATCTTTTGATGAAGAGAAATGAAGAAAACTAGCCTTGGAGTTGTAAAAACTTAATTTTATCTTCTTCAAATGCGAAGTAACCCTATTTGGAGTGAGCTAATAAGGATTGAGAGGATTCGCAGGATCAGGAATGAAGCTCAATTCCTCACCTTTCTCTTTAGCTTCTAAACAGGAAAATGTGCCTAATGCAATTAGTCAGTTAATTACTATTTATTCAGGATCTACTATGTGCTAGGAATGGTGGTAAATGCTGGAATTACTGGAGACCAATTAATTTATATCTATACCTTTAAAATTATGTTTTATGATTTTATTTTGATTATTATACAATATTCATTTACTAAGAATCACCTTCCTCCCATTCCAATAACAATGTTTTTTATAACAGCCTAGTTAGTAAAAGGCGAGGAAACCAAGTGATTCAATGACCAGTGACTGACATATAATTAATCAATCAATCAACAGGTATTTTTTAAAGCATCTACTCTTGTCAGACATTATGTTAGGTACTGGAGATGCGAAGAAGATAGAAATGAAACGTTTTCCCACGGGAAACAACATATCCATACATGGGCATAGAAATGCATACAAAACAAGGACAAGATAATTGTTAGGAAAAGATGGTGGTGTACAGGAGATCAGAAGAAGCTTCATGTAGAAAGTGGTATTTGAGCTGAATTGTTGCAGAAAAAAACCATCCTAAGAAATTCTATGAGGAGAAAGTATACTCCAGGTTTAGGGAACAACCAATGTAAAGGTATGGGACCAGGCAATGAAATATTGCAAATTAGAAACAGCAAAAATGCCAGTTTGGCTGGACCATGAACTGTGTACAGGGGAGTTATATATAATAAAATTGGAAAAGTGGAGTAGAGTCAGGTTGTGAAGGCTTCTAAGGTCCAAATAGAAGTGTTTACATTTGATCATAGAAGTCATAGAAAGCCAGAAAGCCGCTGGAGTGGGTACTTATATGGTCAGACCTATGCTTAAGGGACAATCACTTTGGCAGCTTGTGGAGGGTGAATTGGAGAGGGATGAGACTTGGAATCAGGGAGACTATGAAGCTACTTCAATATCCCTGATAAGAGGTGATGAGAGTCTAAACTAGTTTGATGACTCAGTAAGAAGAAAGAAAGGGACAGATTCAAGAGATTGTGGAGATAAACTGTATAAGGCTTGGCAACTGTTTAGATAAGTGGGCAGAGGAAGAATGATGAGACGAGAATGATTCTGAGGTTCTGAACCTGGCTAAGTAGAAGAAGGGTGGCACTCATGACAGAAATAAGGAAGTTAGCAAAAATGACTTTGGGAGAAAATATAATCAGTTCCATTTTGTAAATATTGAGTTTGACATTTCTACAGGACATCTTGTTCAAAATGCTCAATATGCAGGTCAGGATGGAAGACTGATCTCTTCAGAGAGATAAGATATATAATAGAGTCATCTGCCTCCATCTCTCACCAAGTGAGAAAGCATAAAAAGAAAAGAGAAGGCCCAGGACAGTGGTACACTTATATGGATTTCAATCCAGTTGATGATCCAGGAAAGAAGGCTGAAGGAAAACAAGGGGAAACAAGAGTGAGCTTCGTTATGAAAAAGCAGAGAGAAGAGAGTGTCCAGGAGGAGAATATCCTTAATAATTCGAAATGTTACAGAGAAGCCAAGGAGGATAAAGATTGAGAAAGGGTCATCAACTTTGACAATTAAGAGATCATTGGTAACTTTGGAGAGGACAGCTTCAGATGAGTGATGAGGTGGGAAGTCAGTGCAAAGGGTTAAAAAGTGAGTAGGAAGAAAATGGAGAAGTTAGTGTAGACAATATCACACACATGGTCCAGTGTCTCTGTCAGTGAAGGAAATGGTGTTTTCCAACATTAGTCCTATGGAATCAACATTGATCACTATATTTAGTCTAAGTGCTTTTCTACTTTTGTCTTATTCTAAGCATTGTGTTTATTGTATGTATTGTTGTTTGTATATAATTCACAAAGCACTTTCACCAGCTTAGTTTGGGTATATTTCAACCTAAAACACTTTAGAATTTACCTAGAAGATAATTTACCAAGGTGATTATTCATTGACAACTTTTGATTTGAAATAAATTGAAGAACACATAAATGTCTAAGGTGGATGTTTTGGGACTATGGACTATGGAGTTCTCTCAAAATAAATTTGATTCAAAAAATTCAGTAATAAAGAAGAGGAGAATAAATTTATTTTCATACTCAAAATCCTACATGTAGTAATAATCTAATAGATAATTTTTTCTTAATTTTTATGTAGAAATATCACTAACATTTATTTTCACCCCACAAAACCTCTATCTACATTGCATGAAACAGCAAGATTCTACAGGACACAGTTTGGAAAATTCTGGTCTAGAACTACTTGAAGAATACATCTTAGTGTCTTTTGAAGTTGTTAGCTTCCCCTTGTCAACTTCTAATTATTAAGGAATTGTTTTTTTTTTCAATAAGTTTTTGGAGCTCTTTTTTCCAGTTGGCTAATTTTATTTTCATAATTTTCTTGCATTACTCCCATTTCTTTTCCCAATTTTTCTTCTACCTCTCTGATTTTTAAAGTCCTTTTTAAACTCTTCTAATAATTTTTTTGCGGGGGGGCGGGGCTTGTAACTATTTTACATTTTTCTTTGAAGCTTTACAAGTAGCTGTTTTGATTTCATTGTCTTCTGAGTTTGAACCCTAGTCTTCTTCATTACCATAGTAAATGGGTATGGTTAGGTCCTTTCTCTGTTGATTACTAATTTTTTAACGGTCATTTCTTGGATGTTAACTTTATGTTAGGGTTACCTCTGTTCCTAGGGTGTAGGGATAATGTCTCAAGCTTGATTTTTTCATGTTGCTGTTTTCAAAGCTCTAATGGGGGGGGTGGTCTTTGACATTTTGCTTCTTCCAATGTGCTATGATTTAAGGCCAAATGTGGCCACTGCTCTTCTGGCTTATGCCTTGGTTTATGAGTGACCTCAAGTACTCCTCTTCAGCCTTGAGCTGGGACCAGGGTCCTGCATAGCTCCTACCTACCCCAAACACTCTCATTCCACTTAGTCCCAGAAATGCATCACTGGCCTCCATTCTATTGGGGCCTCAAACATCAGTTTGACCTTCTGACCTGGAACTGAAACCAAAGATTTGGTTTTCTCTCTTTTTGAAAAAATTTTTATTTATTTATTTTTTAAATTTTATTTTAGACTCAAACACCAGAATACAAATACAGAATAAAGAAAAGAAACAAAAACATATCTTAAACTCAAATATTTGAACTTAAATACCAAGTAAGAAAAGGAAAAAAAAAAGCATGTCATGTGCATAGCAGAACATAAGAGAGGATTCAAAATATGTAACAATAAATTTTCATTTCAAGAAAGCCTGTATGATAAATACTACACAATGTGTTGAGAGCTGTCCATATTTTCATTGCTTCTCTGTAAGTTTTCTTCTGTTCTCTGCTGTGCAGTTTTTTACTTTGTTCTTCCCCTCAGCAAAGCTACAGTTAAGTGTGAATATATTTCTCTATAGCTATAGATATATACATACACATATACATATATACATACATGTATAGGCATATACTTTCCCAAACAAATTCTACTCTTGATCTTTGTTTTTATGTTTGTGCATATCTCGTTTCCTATCCCTCCTGCCTCCTCTGCTTTACTTCTACCCACTGCCTTGCCCTCCTATTACCTGCCTACCCCCCTCCAAGGGTCCCTTCTCTATCATTCCATTTCCATAAATCTACACACAGTTCTATAGCTCCCTATTCCCTCACCCTCCCCTCTAGAGATCCCACCCTTTTCCTCCAATTTCCATTGATCTAAACACCATTCTATACCCCCCTTTTATTTATTCTCTCAGTCTCCCCTCTTAAGATCCCTTCCTTGTCCTCTCCCCCCTCACTATACCCCGACCATTTTATTTCTTCTAAATTTAGAAGATTTTTATAATCATATATATATATGAATATATGTATATATATGTATATAGTTCCCTCTTGAACCCATTCCCTATGAAAGAAGGTTACCAGAACTACCAGCCCTCCTCCACCATCTAATTCCTCAGTATTGATTCTTCCTCTTGCACCTCATTTGTATAATTACCCTTTTTAACTGTTCCTAAATGGTTTTAGTTTTTAAATTCATATCATACTCAAGTTTACCCCAATCTTTCTTTTGAGCTTCTGAGCTACCCAATTATTAATAAGAATCTTAGACATACTTTTTGTGTTTTACATATATAAAAAGTAAATAGTCTGTCCTTATTGAATCCTTTGTAATCAATCTTTGATATGTACCTTATGTTCCTCTTGTATGTCAAATCTTCTATTAAGTTCAGGTTTGGATTTACAAAGTCTTGAAACTCTGACAGTTGATCAAATGTCCTTTTTTCCATTCAGGATTATGCTTAACTTTGGGTATGATTTTGTCTGGCAGAGCCCCAGTTCTTTTGCTCTTTGATGTATAGTGTTCTAAGACCTGCGGTCCTTTAATATCTCTGCTGCTAGGTCTTGCATGATTCTAATTGTGACACCATCATATTTAAATTGTTTTATTCTTGTTGCTTTTAATATTTCATCCTTGAGCTGGGGGTTTCAGAATTTGACTGTAATATTCCTATGAGTTTTTCTCTTAGGATCTTTGAGTGTTCATCAATGAATTTTTTCTATTTCCACTTCTTTTCCTTGTTCTAGTGCTTCAGGACAATTTTCTTTAATTATTTCTTGTATTATTGTATCAAGATTTTTTCTTATCATAGCTTTCAGTTAGTCTGATTATTTTTATATTTTTTCTTCTTGATCTATTCTCCAGATCTGTTGTTTTTCTTATAAAATGTTTCACTTTCTGTTCTATTTTTTCATTATTTATATTTTATTTCTTGGTCTCTTGTAATTTTGCTGGCTTCACCTTGCCCAATTCTCATTTTCATGGTGTTATTTTCTTCCTTAAGATTCTGGATCTCTTTTTCTAATTGGTTGACTTTCCTTTCATAATCTTGTTTTTCTTAGATTATTCTTTTTTTTCCCTCCATCTCTGTGATTTGATTTTTAGTCTTTTAAAAACAGATCTTCTATGAATTCATTTTGGGCAGGTGACCATTTGATGTTACTCTTTGAGGTAGAAGGGGGTTTCTTTACTTAAATATCCTCTTCTGAAGATGAACGCTGATCTTCTCTATTCCCGTAATAGCTTTCTATGTTTGGATTCTTTCTCCTTTGCCTGTGCATTTTTTGTGGTAATAGCTTAATTTAGCTTAATTAAAGAGCTTAATCACCTCTAGCCCTGGAGTATGGGGCATGGTGCCTCTTGCCCTAGATCTGCAGTTCTCTTCCCTAGCCTGGAACCAAAGCCAAACCTTCAACCTCCTGTATTCAACCTCCTGTAAGTGCCCACAGGCAGGGGCTTTCTGCTCCACTGCTTCTGCACTCACTAGATGTGTTCTTTCCTTCCTGACCACTGCTTGCTGCAGCACATCCGGGTCTGGTATTCCTTGTCAGAGGAGGTTCACTCAATCTTCCCATCTCAGACACCCAACTCCTCTCACTACCCTATGACTGGAGTGGAGGCAGGCTCTCAAACCAACTAACTTCAGGGCTTGCTGCTTGTTGTTCAAGTTGTCTCTATCTTGGAGCTGTTTACTCTTCACAGGGACCAAACCTCAACCTGGGATTTTTCTTCTGATTTTCTCAAATTGTCCCAGGAAGATCCTTGTTGTGCCCCATCCTTATTTATTTTTACCTGCACTTTGTTTTCCCTAAGGTGCTATTTTATCTCTTTTGTGGGGGGATATCTTAAAATCTTGGAATTTTCTGACCTACTCAGCCATCTTCCCAATATCCTGTGGATTTGACTCTCTTCCAAGTGACCACAATCAGTCCACTCTGTTCAGGAACTGTGAGCAGGGGCCTGCTCCTCTGCAACTGGTAGCCAAAGCCTGGAATGGTGTCCAGTCAAGATGTGTCGATGCCACGTGCAGTGCCAGCAAAGAACCCCCATGATCTTCTCCTGATCATCTGCCTGACCCCACTATTGTCTGTGGAGCAAAAGTTCCAAAATTCATGGCTGCCTCCTACTCAACTGCCCCCAACCCTTGCTTTTTGTTGTTGTTGTGATATCTGTACTTTGCTCTGGCCAGACTATCGCCCTGGTAGGTTAGATCTTTCCTAACATCCTCCTAAGTTGTCTTAGGCTGTATGATTCCTTTACCCTCAACTTTTTATTGTTTCTGATGCTCTACAATTCAATTTGGGGCATTAAATTATTTTTAGGGGTTTTTTGGAAAGCCAGGTAATTCCCTGACTTATTTCACTATCTTTCCACAATTCCTCAGTTGGCTTTATTGGAACACAGAAATCACAATAGGGTTGAGAATAGGTATAAACTTTGAAATATCAAAAAGAAAAGTAATTAGGATTTTTGAAAATTCATGTTTTCTTATAACATACTTATATTAACAAATAGAAAGCCATTCAGTGATGATATATGAACAAGTTGGAAATACTATGCTGCATGTTATGTTCATTTGTTTTGAAATAATTTTGAAATAAAGGAAAGCTCATTGGAGCCTATAGTTAGTACAGGAAGACTACTGATGTCAAGAGAGCATGGCAGGGTAAGAATGTGAAATTTAGGGTAAGGAGGAAATAAATTAAATGCCTGCCTCTGACATTTGACCATGGACAAGCCATTTAACCTCTATTAACCTTGGTTTCCCCAACTATAAAGTGGGACTAATAATATATGCATTACCATCCTAAAGAGTTGTTATGAGGCTCAAACAATTTATGCAAAGCACTTTGCAAACCTTAAAATACTACATAAATATCAGTTATGATTATTATCACCTCTTCCTTTCATAAATCCATGCCTAAATCCACAGATAATTTTGTAAGTCAGAAATAGGTGATATATTTTGAAAATTTGTAAAGATTAAGTAGCTTTATGCACAATTAACTACTAGAATGATTTCTTCCAAAGATAATCCAAAATTTTGGTATTCAAAGAAAAAAAAACAGAAATGTCTACTCCTAATCATGACCTTCCACATAAAACTTCATTAAACATTTGCTCCCAGAAATACATTGATCCTGGGCTTTGAGATCTCAAAAACCCTGTGATCTCATCAATGTGGATGCTCACTTTAATGGTGTAGTCTATAGTCCATTTTCATCTTGTGATAATCCTGTTCATGGCCTCCCATAATTTCTTTTTGAGTAGTTGTAATATTAATTAAGGTGGCACTTTTTTTTTAGTTTTCTCTTTTAGAGTAGAGCTAAAGTAATCGAGTGCCTTTGATTTAAGTCTTACTAGGTGCAAAGCCCCAGGCCCTTTTGCTGATTAGGTGTGAAGCCTTCAGGCCCTAAGAAGGGTATATAAATTCAGACTTCGGCATTTTGTTTTGGACTCTCACTCACTGGAAGAGTGTCCTGTGATTTGACTAGACTCTGGGCAGCCATTGTTAAGAGTCCCCTGGCTTTGGAAACACAGATGTTGGTGCTTCTCTTTTTGGTAACTATATATGTGATCAGACAAAGCCTGTCTGTTGAATTGTGTTATTTGCTCTGTTTATATTGTCTCTGTTTGTAATTTCCGTTTGTATTTGCTCTGAAGTTCAGGGTGCTGGCTTTCCCCCAGAACTGAGTGAATGATATATGTATGTTTGATTAAAGTGACATTGTTAACCCCTTAAAGTTGCTTTCCTTAGAAAAGCAGATCAAAGAACCTGTGCTGGCAGCTCTTGTTGGTGGTCTTGTTCGGTCTTACACTCCTACAGCAGCTGCTAGCCATATTGTTTTTATGGTAGTTCAACCAACATATTTCAGGCCTTTCTTTAGATTTCTTGACATTGTATGGGTGCCAAAGGGGACACAAAGACCATCAGTCTGGTATTTTTTTTCACTAAAGCTAAAGCTAATTAATAACTAATAAATAATAACTAATCCACCTCCTTATCCTGTCATATATCTCTTTAATTTTATCCCTTAGATGAGAGGTCTTGATATGCCTGCAAGCCAAATTGACCAATGAGCTAAGAATGATTTTTATATTTTAAAAATACAACAAAACTTTACTTAAAAATATAAAAATATATTCTTAGCTTGAGGATAGTATAAAACCAGGTGGTGGGCCACAGGCCAGATTTGGGTTGTGAGCTGTAGTTCATTGACCATTGCTTTACTCCATTAATCATGTTTCTTTGACTTTATCCATATATCATTTTTGGTGCATGATTTTTTATTGTTAATACACTGTAGCCTATTCATACTTATTGCTCTTCATTGCTCTTTGAGTGGTCTTCAACTACAATTCTTTAGAGATTGTGTTATTCTAGGATTCTAAATCATAGAGAATCATTAAAAGAGAACTCATATTAAAAAGATAAACCTTTATTTCAGGGAGAACCTTGGGGTCATTAAAAGGATCTTACAATTTCCCAATTGAAAGCCACCTTGCTGTCTTTTTCTTGTTCCATTTTCCATCTTCAGTGTCTATCCAAGTTAATTTTCCATCTCCAGTATTTGTCTAAGATCTATATTTAGCCTAAACAAAGAAAAATCACTGCAATCTCTTGACCTTTCCAGTTACTTTTGTCTACACATTACTGAATGACCAATTCCAAAATGCTATTTGTAAGTGTCATTAATCA
>JAQQSZ010004868.1:0-14032 GCA_028646595.1 Phalanger gymnotis
GTCTATTTTTTAAGGTGTTGTTTTCTTCAGTATATTTTTGGGTCTCCTTTAGCAAGTCATTGACTTGTTTTTCATGGTTTTCTCACATCCTTCTCATTTCTCTTCTGAATTTTTCCTCTACTTCTCTAACTTGCTTTTCCAAATCCTTTTTGAGCTCTTCAATGGCCTGTGGCCAGTTCATGTTTTTCTTGGAGGCTTTTGTTGTAGGCTCTTTGACTTTGTTGACTTCTTCTGGCTGTATGTTTTGGTCTTTGTCACCAAAGAAAGATTCCAAAGTCTGAGACTGAATCTGGGTGCATTTTTGTTGCCTGGTCATGTTCCCAGACAACTTATTTGACCCTTGAGTTTTTCAGTGGGGTATGACTGCTTGTAGAGTAGAGAGTTCTATGTTCCAAGCTTTGGCCGATGTGCTGCCACACCAGCACTCCTCCTTCCCCAAGAACCCCCAACCCTGACTGGACTTAGATCTTCAGCAGGGTCTTCACTAATGCTCTGATCTGCCACTTAATTCCTCCCACCAGGTGGGCCTAGGGCCAGAAGCAACTGCAGCTGTAGTTCTGTAGCTGCCCCACTTCCACTGCCCCTTGGGCAGTGGCCCAACCACAAACTCCCTGTCCCCAGAAGCTTTTCCCACTAACCTTCTCTGTTGTCTTTAGTGTTTGTGGATTGAGAAGTCTGGTAACTGCTGCAACTCACTGATTCAGGGTGCTAGAACTTGTTCCTCCTGGCTTCTCGTCTGGTTGGTCTGCACCACCCATGCTGGGCTCTGCTCTGCTCCACTCTCAGCTCCATGTGGGATAGACCTCACCCAGAGACCATGCAGACTGTCCTGGGCTGGAGCCCTGCTTCCCTCTGCTATTTTGTGTGTCCCGCAGCTCTAGAATTGGTTTAGAACTATTTTTATGGGTTTTTGGAGGGACTTGGCTGGGAGCTCATGCAAGTTCCTGCTTTCCAGCCGACATCTTGGCTCCACCCCCTTATTCTTCATTTTTTAAAGAGGATTAGTGATATCTTGGATGATATCTTGACTTGCAAGTGAAGTGGCTTTAAGTAAAGCAGAATTGCACCAAGCTCTCAGCCTGACTCTCTCTTCCAGTTTTCAAAGTCCAGTGGTAAGACAAAAGTAAGATGACTAGCAATGGACTGGGATGCAGAGGATGACTTTGGTATCTTCGATGTCTGACCAAGCTCCAAGAACTCCACAGTAGTTCAGCCACCTTCATGGCTGGTGGAACAATTTTTTTTTTTATTTGCCCATTCTGCCAGGAGAAATCTTCACAATTTTGGGGGTGTATATCCCCATAACTCACAGGGATTAAAGCCTGTAAGTTACCATCAAACAGATTTAGCCTGTCTACTAAGACAGTTTTACCAACGTGTGGCTACTATGCATGCTACAGCTTCTTGGAACCACAGATAAGAGTTACCTAATGGTCACTATACTAGTTACTGCAAATACAAAGAAAAAATGGAAAAAGTCTTATATTCAAGAGTTTAAATTTTATTAGGGGACAAAATATGCACAGCAGTATAAAATTTTAACTATCTACAAAATTAAAAGAAAAGGTAGCATACAAGTGGTGCACTAGCTGCTAGGAAGACCAGGAAAGATTTTGTATGGGAGGTAGTGTTTAAACTGAGCTTTGGATGAAATTGGGGATTTTAAGATGCAAAGATCAAAGCAGAAAGGATGGGGGAAACCTGCACAAAGGTGGGCAGCATGTACAGTGAAAAGAGCAATGGAGGAGGTGCAGCCAAGATGGCAGAGTAAAAGGAGGGGCTTGCTCGAGGACTCCCCAAACCCTTCCAAAAACCTTTAAAAATGACTCTAAAGAAATTCTAGAGCAATAAAACCCACAAAAGTTGGATTGAAACAAATTTTCAGCCCAAGACAACTTGGAAGGTTGACAAGAAAGTTTTGTTGCAAGGTGAAAGTGGAGAGCAGTCCAGCACAGGCCACACCAGCACATACCTGGCCCCAGCAAAAGTGGAACAGGATTCAAGTGACTGAAACACTGGCAACAGTGGTGATTTCCAGACCTCTCAGGCCATAGACTCCAAACTTGGAAGGTCAGCCAGAAAGATCTTTTGCACCTGGCTGAGCGTGGATCAGAGCCCAGTGGATGCCTGGCCAGCACAGCACCAGCACCAGCACCAGCAAAGCACGAACAGGCCTTGAGAACCACTGAGTCAGCAGCAGCAGTGGCAGTGGTGGCTTCCAGAGCTCTCAGCTCATAGATTGTAAGGAGGTTGAAAAACTGGTCAGAAGAAGATTATAAGGGTCTCTTTGCTAGCACTGGGGCAGGACTCTGTTGCTTTGGCTATACTTGGATCCAGATTTCAGTCCTAGGGCAAGGAATCGCATATCAGAGATCATTGCCACAGTGGAGAGGGGACCTTCTTCACAATTTCAGGGCAGAAAAGAGTGCTTGTGGTCTCAAACAGACCAGAGTACAGCCCAGGAGAGTAGTAAACACCTCTCTTTAGATCATACCACCTTGGAAGGACTGAAAATTTACACATCCCTAGAAGTATTTCTGAAAATAGCTGAACAAAACCCTGGAATCTTGGGATAGTGCACCTAAGACCTACTTCAACAAGGAGTTAACAGTCAAGTAATAGGCTAGGAAAATGAGAAAACAATGGGAAAAAATTGACTATAGAAATTTATTATGGTGACAAGGAAGATCAAAACATACACTCAGAAGAAGACAACAAAGTCAAAGCTCCTCTATCCAAAACCTCCAAGAAAAATATGAATTAGTCTCACACCATGGAAGAGTTCAAAAAGGATTTTGAAAATCAAGTAAGAGAGGTAGAGGAAAAATTGGGAAAAGAAATGAGAGTGATGCAAGAAAATCATGAAAAGTGAGTCAATGGTTTGATAAAAGGGACACAAAAAAATATTGAAGAAAATAACACCTTAAAATACAAATTAGGCCAAATGTCAAAAGAGGTCCAAAAAACCAATGAGGAGAATCCCTTAAAGCAGAATTTGCCAAATGGAAAATGAAGTACAAAGGCCCATTGAAGAAAATAATTCCTTAAATATTAGAATGGACCAAGTGGAAGAGAAATGGACTTTGTGAGAAATAAAGAAATGATAAAACAAAACCAAAAGAATGAAAAAAATAGACTGAAATATCTCATTGGAAAAATAACTGACATGAAAATAGATCCAGGAGAGATAATATAAAAATTATTGGACTACCTGAAAGCTAGAATCAAAAATAGAGTCTGGGCATCATCTTTCAAGAACTTATCAAGGAAAACTATCCTGATATCTAGAACCAGAGAATAAAATAGAAATTGAAAGAATCCACTGGCAACTTTCTGAAAGAGATTCCAAAATGAAAACTGCCAGGAATATTATAGCCAAATTCCTGAGCTCCCATGTTAAAGAGAAAATGTTGCAAGCAGCCAAAAGGAAACAATTCAAGTATCATGGACCCAGAATCAGGATAACACAATATTTAGCAGCTTCTACATTAAAGGAACAGAGAGTTTGGGATTTGATATTGTGGAAGGCAAAGGACCTAGGATTACAACCAAAAATCACCTACCCAGCAAAATTGAGTATAATTCTTCAGAGGTGAAATAGACTTTCAATGAGATAGATAACTATCCATCATTCTTGATGAAAAGACCAGAGCTAAATAGAAAATTTGACTTTCAAATACAGGGCTCAAGAGAAGCATGAAAAGGTAAACAGGAAAAAGAAATCATAAGGGACTTAGTAAGGTTAAACAGTTTACATTCCTACATGGGAAGATGATATTTGTAACTAATAAGAACTTTCTCCTTATTAGGGTAGTTAGAAGGAGTTATATATAGACAGAGGGCACAGATGTGAGTTGAATATGAAGAGATGATGTCTAAAAACTAAAATTAAGGGGTGAAAGAGGAAAGTACTAGGACAAGGAGAAAGGGAAATGTAGAATGGAGTATGTTGTCTCACATAAAGAGGAGCAAAATGACAGCTCAAAGAGGAAATAATATGACACTCTACTGGATACAAAAATCTATCTTGCCCTACAGGAAAGTAGGAGGGTAAGGGGATAAGAGAAGGAGGGGAAGCAATAGAAGTGAGGGCACATTGGGGGAGAAGGTAGTTAAAAGCAAAACAATTTCAAGAAGGCACAAGGTGAAAGTGGAGAGAGAATAGAATAAATGTAGGGGATAGGATGGAGGGAAATATAGTTATGAATAGTAACAGAAAAAAAATTTTGAAGTAGGTTTCTCTAACAAAGGTCTCATTTCTGAAACATACAGAGAACTGAGTCAAATTTATAAAAATAAGAGGCATTCCCCAATTGATAAATGATCAAAAGATATGATCAGCTTTCAGGTGAAATAATCAAAGTTATCTATAGCCATCTGAAAAAATACTCTAATTCACTATTGATTGGGCAAATGCAAATTAAAGCAATTCTGAGACACTACCTCATACCTATTAGATTGGCTAATAGGAAAGAAAAGATAAATGACAAATGTTGGAGGGGATGTGGAAATAATGAGACCTTAATGCACTTTTGTTGGAGTTGTGAATTGATTAAAACATTCCATGGAGGAATTTGGAGCTATGCCCAAAGGGCTATAAAACCATGCATACCCTTTGACTTAGTAATACTACTACTATGTCTGTATCCCAAAAAAAGATAAAAAACAAAAGGGAAAAGAACATCTATGTACAATAATATTTAGAGCAGCTTATTTCTAGAGGCAAAGAATTAGAAATTGAAGAGATGCCCATCAATTGGGGAATGGCTGAATAAGTTGTGGTATGTGATTATAATGGAATACTATTGTACCATAAGAAATGATAAGCAGGATGCTCTCAGAAAAAAACTGGAAAGACTTGCATGAGCTGATGCAAAATGAAATGTACTGTGTACAAAGTAACAGCATTATTGCAAGGTGATCAGCTAAATGAGCATTCCGATTTTAAAAAAAAAGAACTGGGGATACAAAGAAAGGCAAAAGATAATCTCCGCTATCAATGAGCCCGCTGTCTAATTCGGAGATAATATGCAAGAAAATATATACTAACAGGATAGGTACAGAATTAATTAGTGATTACTGAGGAAAGGAACTAATTTTAAGGGAGATGACAGAAGGCTTCTTGTAGAAGATGAGATTTATATTTGCTACCGGTGTAATAGGTAGATAATAGAGCTTATTTCACAGAGGGATGAAATGCTTCTTAGACCAATACTTTAGGAAAATGACTTTGTCATCTGTGTGGAGTAGGGATTGGAAAAGGGAGAGATTTGCAGTAGAGAGACAAATTAGGAGGTTCTTTCAATAGCTGAGGTGAAATGTGATGAAACCCTAAACTAGGGTGGCGGTCATATGAGTAGAGAGAAGGAGACAGACATGAGGGACATTGTGGTCTCAATTTGGCAACTCATTAGATATGAGACCTCTAAGACAACTGATACTGTATCTCTAGGAAACTGACATTTCCCTCAACAGAAATAGGGAATATCAGAAGAACGTAAATGGTTTCAAGGCAAAAAGTATAGTGAGTTCCCTTTGGACATAGTATATTTTTGATGTGTAAATGATATCAAGCTCAAAATGTCCAATTAGCAGTTAATGACATAGGACTGGAGCTCAGGACACAGATTATGTCCAATATCTACATCCCATGTACATATACATGATCATTGAGACACTGGGCCCTAATGAAATTGCAAAGAAAGAGAGTGTGGAGAGAAGAGAAAAAGGGCGAGAACGGAGTTTTGGTATTAGGCCAAGTTTATAAGGGGTGAGATGCGGATGATAACATAGCAAAGATGATGGAGATAAACCAGACAGACAAAAATAGAAACAAGAAGACAAGGTAACCAAAACCTAGAGCAGAGAGGATGAGCAGGTGTCCAGTATTGTCAATTGTCAAGAAGTGTAAGAAGTGAGAAAAGAGCATCATATTTAACAATTACATGTCATTGGGAAGTTTGGAAAGAACATTTTTACTTGAGTATTGAAGTCAGAAAACAGGCTTCAAAATGCTAAGAAGTGAATGGTTGTGACAAATATAGACGGCCTTTTTAAAAAAGTTTGACAATAAAAGGAAGGTATACTACAGTGGAATAGCACAAGGGATCAGTAGGACAAAGAAATTTTTTTGAAGCAGGGAAATCTGGGAATGTTTTCAATGAAGGGCAGCAGGGAATGAGTTAGTAGACAGCTGAGAGGCTTAAGAGTGGGTGGATATTTTTAGGGGCAATGTATAAGAAGTGACAATAGAATGCGGAATGAAAAAATACAAGTAAAAGAGTTGGTTTGGGTGAGGAAAAGTCATCTTTTTTAGGCAAAAATGGCATGCTATAAAATTCAGTTTGAAAAAGAGAGAATAACAGGGAATTAAGAGTTTGTGAGATGTATAATGAGGTGGGTGGAAAACTCAATTGTAAGGGCCTCTATTTTCTTATTCAAGCAAGATGTAAAGGCTTTTGCAGTGAGGATGGGGAGAGAGGCTAGATGGATATAATGGGGTTAGGCAAGTTTGCCACTGATCAAGCTAATTCATCTACAGAGTGAGTAGAGGGGCTGGAAATAGAAGAACAGAAAAAAAATAGATTTTATAATTTTTAATCTAGGATCTGTGAACATATGTTTCAAATAAACCTAGAGTTTATGAACATGTATTTTTAATAATTTGATAACTTTATTTGATTATAATTGCTTTCTTTCGTAATCCTATTTATTTATGCTATTCATTAAAATTATTATTAAAAATTATATAAGCTTTGCCAGACTGCTAAAAAAAAAAGTCCACGAAAAGCAAACAAGCAGGTTTAGAGACATAATTCAGGAGAAGTGAGGCACAGAAAAAGAGAAAAAGAAAAGAGATTGTGGTCAGATAAGGGAATTTCAGGATTCACAATAATAAAGGCACACGTACATAACATAGAGAGCAAAGGATCGGCCATTCTTGTATATAGCTGAGATGTACTAGAGGAGTACGCCACAAGAGTTGAGGAGATTGAAGAGATTGGAGAGTAGGTTATTTGAGGGAACATAAAGGAATATGTTGAAACATTTTTTCTAGTATAGGGGCACAGTATGAGGTAGAAAAGAAGACTAGCCTCATACTCAACTTCTTAAGAAAGAAGAGAGAATGGTCTAGAGACTTTTATCTAAGTCATCACAGGATTTTGATTGGATGATATAGCTATGTAGAGTAAATCTTGAAGAAGGAATTGCTGAATAATGTTGACATAGGGGGTGGAAGTGACAAGTCACTGAAAGTCACCATGAGTGGCAGTGGAAAGCACGGAATGTGCTAACTTCTCCTCTAGGACCTATGTGCCTTGAGAGAAGGGGCTGCCAGTGCTGGAAAGGATTTTCAGGTATCAGTGTCTTTTGAAAATAGATAATTTTATATGCCTGTTTATGTTTGTGTTAATCTCTGTGTGTATGTGCATATGTATATGGTACACATACACATACATGAGTATGTATACAAATGTGTGTTTGTACCTATATATATATATATGTGTGTGTGTGTGTGTGTATACATATGTGTGTATGTGTGTGTGTGTGAGTGAGAGAGAGAGAGAGAGAGGGAGAGAAAGAGAGAGAGAGAGAGAGAAAGAGTATCAGTAGGAAAAGAGGTAAGGATTGGACCTGTTATTTCAGGTGTATAGGCATCTAATTAATGCAGTGGATTCAGTACTGGACTTGGAGTCAGGAGGATGAATTCAAATCCTTCCTCAGATAATTAGTAGCTGTGTGAGCCTTGGGAAAGTCATTTTATCTCTCCAATCTTAGTTGCCTCATATGTAAAATAGAGATAATAATATCCTCCTTCACAAGGTAGCTGAGATAGCATATTAAAGCATTTTTCAGTCTTAAAGTGTTTTGTAAATGTTCATAATGATGATGATGACAATGATAGTGGTGGCAGTGATGATGATAATGATGTAGTATAGGGAACTCCCAGATGACAAATCTCTCTATACCAATATCTCTCTATACCTTCTCTGAAACTTGTAGAGTTAGTGAGTTCCCTAGGACACTGAGGATTCAAGTGATTTGCCCAGAGTCACTCAGGCAATGTGCATCAGAAGTAGGAACTGAACCTAGGTTTTCCTGACCCCAAGACCAGATTGCTATCCACTCTACCCTACTGCCAACCATGTACATGTGAGTAAGAAAAAGAAATATGTTAGCTACAAATGTTTTTCTTCCTCCTTATTGTCTTCCTTGTTTGCATCATCAGGACCAACGTATTTGAAAGCCTAGTGTTTTCCCATTGACTGATTCTCTCTTCAAAGGTTTTGCCCTCACTTTTGCAATTTCCTGAGGCCATTTCCTGTTGATCAGAGCAATTTAAGCTCCTCTGAGGACATAACTTCTAGAATATTCCCCTCAATTCTTCTCTTCCTCTGAGCCTCCTTGTTTCCAGAGGGGAAGTTAATAGAGGGAATAAGGAGCTGGCTCAGCCAGCAGGATATGCCGACAACACGTCAGCAGTCTCCAAGTTGAATTAAGGTAAAGACTCATGATCAAGAGAACTCTTAAAATGAAGAATTTGACAGCCACCTCCACCCTCAGCAAATATCACCCAAGTGACAGTCATTTGGCTCATGAACCAGAACAAGGCTGGCAGCTAAGGTATTAACTATTTAAAGTACATGGTGAGTGCCAGAGAGATGCTGCTGGTTTCATAGGAAAGTGATAAATTTCGTAACAAATATGAAGGACAGAGCTGAATGCTTTGGATCAACTAAAGAACAATTTCCCCAAAGGCAGTAACAAAATAGAATGAAATAACTATGGATATGGTCCAGAATGGCACAACCTGGGCCTGTTGATAATTTTAAACATGGTATGCAGTTTGAATACTGAATACCAGAATTTCAACAGGGTCATGGTAACACAAATAGTTTCAAGGTATCTCTCCTACCTGAATATTTTCTTGGGTTACAAATAGCCTTCCCATCTCAAGGAGCTCTTCTTTATTTTTGCTGATGCAGCCTTTAGAATACTTTCGCTCTCAGAGAAAATTCTTTTTTTCATCAAGCCTCCAAATATTTCCAAAAAGTTAGCTGCTCACAGCCAAACCAAGGACACGTAATGAAAAGTTTCTGCTTTTTTATATGATAAATCTTTCTGTTAAATATGTGGAAGGAGTGGAGAAATGAAAAGAATGGACATATTTGTCCTATCAGGCATATAGATTTCATCGGGGATGCTTACTTAAGTAAGTCAAAGAACCTCAAAAAGAAGAAAGATTCCTGATTAATTTTCCTTTCTTTTGCTCAGCTTTCTTTCTTTAAAAATCACAAATGAAGGAAGTAATTATTCTAAAGTGTCTAGCTCTTCTCCCCTGAAAGGAAGGAATATGCAGCTCTGGCTCTGGAAAATATGAAGAAGGCAAAGTCTCTTTTGACTAATCATATTCTCCTCATCAATTCATCTAATCAGTGCTCATAAACCCCATTATTGCCTGGCCCTCCACTTGAAGTCAACCACAAAGATCTGCTTCTCCAAGAAAGGCTACATAGTCTAAACCTTTTCTGTTATCTAACTTCATCAAAATGTACCAGCTTGTTGTCTCATCCCCTTTACTAGCTAATCTGAAAAAGCCAATTCACAAACATATGTATAAAGGTATCAATCAATCAAACAATTAATCAACTAACAAATATTTAGAAGAGCCTGCTCCATGCCAGATACTGTACTAATCTCTGAGGATGTAAAGACGAAAATGGAGGTAGAAATAATCTTTACCCTCAAGGAGATCCATTATTATTGTTATTAAAATTGATGATAGCAATAGTAGTAGAGGTGGTGGTGGAAGAATTCCACACCAACATCAGTCACTACTTAAAAACATAGTTCATTCTCAGGATGGACAGTCCAAAGTTTAATAGATGAATTTCCCTAGGCGCTGGATTCTTGAGGTCCAATAAGAGGATGTTATTTCATGCATTTATCTTCCAAATTCTTTTTATAAAAAATGTTAAGGGCTATCATACCACATACCCCATTGGCACCAAAACATATACAATGAGTTTTGTAAACCAAATAGTCACTTTTTAAAAGGAAAGTAAAAATTAAAACCACAAACAATAAACTTCATGTTCATAATACACAAAACGAATCTGCTACTAAGTTTAACAGTAGGATAGATAACAAGGTGGCATGGTTGAAAGTCTAGATAGATCCTGAAACATCATGTGGTCTGGGAGCAGCTGATTCTTAAATTTCATGCCCTGTCTTTGGTTACCCATTAATTAAGAAACAAAGTTTTAATCAGGATCATTCTACATTCACAAATTTATTTGCATCCATATTTTATAAGTATGCAATTCCTTGTCAAACTTTTAGCTAATCAGCTTGTCTCACAAGTTTCTAAAAAATCAATGATTTGATTAGGGAGGTTGAGCCAAAATGGCAGAGTAAAGAAAGCACTGAGCTGAGCCCTCCTGCATTTCCCCTCTAGAGAAATTTAAAATAACTCATCAAATTGAATTCTGGAGTGCCAGGGACAACCAACAAAAGTTAGTAATGAGACATTCTTCCAGCCCAAGACAACTTAGGAGTTCAGAAAGAGAGATCGCACATCAAGGCAA
The DNA here is from genome assembly GCA_028646595.1 of Phalanger gymnotis. NCBI lineage: Eukaryota > Metazoa > Chordata > Mammalia > Diprotodontia > Phalangeridae > Phalanger > Phalanger gymnotis. Next base: position 10,590 of record JAQQSZ010004868.1, read on the forward strand.
AGGCTAGACAGGAGCCCACATGGATGAAACATTAGTGGTGGAACTAGCAGAAGGTTTGCGAGTTCTCAAGCCAGAGAAGATCACACCCTATACTGAAAGGTTCCAAATTCCAGAACTGGCTCTGAAAACAGTAATGCAAAAATGCCTGAAGCTTAAGAAAGTGTCTCTCCATGCACCCAATGAGAACAGAGTTCACCATTAACACAAAGTTGAAAATCAATAAACAGGGTTGAAAAATGAGCAAACAAAACAACAAAAAAAAAGAATCTAATCATACTATTTTATGGTGACAAGGAAGACCAAGACACAAAGTTACAAGACAATGAATCAAAACAGCTACAAACAAAGTCACTAAGAAACTTAAGGATTGACTGCAATAATAATTCCTAGATGAGCCAATTTTTTTTTCAAAATAAAATAAAAATGGTAGAGGAAAAATTAGATGAAAAAATTAAAGCAAAGGAAGAAAATTTATCTAAAGGCAACAGCTAGGTAAAAGAAGCACAAAAATATTGAAGAAAATAACAACTTAAAAAGAACAACCGGGCAAATGGAAAAAGCAGTACAAACATTCACTCGTCAATCTATTAAGGAGGATTCTGACAAGAATCTTGCCAGCAATGACTAAGAGAGATATGCCCTTGTGATTGACACATTACAAAAATTTTCCTTTTCCTTTTCCTTTTCCTTTACAGAGATGGACAATGGAGGTATCCTTGAACTCTTGGGAGATAACCTCCTCTTGCCCATATAACCCACAAAATTTCAGTTATGTTTTGTATGAGCAGGGTACGCCCTGCCTTGTAAATCTCAGCTCAAATAGAATCAGCACCAAGTGCTTTGCCACAGGATAGGAGCCTAATAACATTCAAAATCTCCTTTTTTCAGTTGGAAATTTTCCTAGAGGGATTGGCTTCAACCTGAAGTATATGGTCAATGGTTTCAGCATTGACTGATGATGATCTATTGAGAACAATATAGAAGTGTTCAGCCCATCTCTCCAGGATCATGTTCTCATCACTAATCAATGTGGCTCCATCAGCACTGAGTAGTTAAGATGCACCATAGGTTTTTGGCTCATAAATAGCCTTCAGGGCATCATAAAAGCACTTTAGACTGTTACTATCACTGTAAAACTGAATTTCATCTGCCTTCTTACTGAATGAAGTCCTGCATCTCTCTCAGCTTTACTGGTACTCTACTCTTCATGGAATTGAACACTACCTTCTTAGAGACAGATGAAGTATCCTGCTGGTAAATACTGTGGAGTTCTCATTTTTGGTTTAGCAGCTTCTCAGTTACCCTATGATTTTTGACAAATTAATTGTGATGTTTGCTAATGATTTGGCTCAGATAAGTAAACTTCATACAGTATACTAAATCTCTGAAAGGTGCCTGCTTCTTTTCTGCTTTAATATTGTCAATAATTTTTTGGCTTAGCTTTCCCTCCAAGTTAGCAACAAATTGTTTGTGTTCAGAGAAGCGCTCTCAATGATATTGTCTTCTGGTAGTCATGCCCTGGGGCTGCCACTGTTGTTGAATGCAAATGTTTCACTTGGAGAGGAAAGGTCTATGATCAGTCCAGTATGCTGTACCATATATTGCCTTCATTGCCCTCACATCCTGGCCGTCTCTTCTACTTATAATGACGTAGTCTATTAAGTGCCAATGTTTGCTGTGCAGGACCATGAACAAAGTTCTTTTCCGTTTAGATAAATGGAAGATAGTGTTGGTGATGGGAAGCTCATGAGATGCACAAGTCTTCAGTAGTAAATGATTGTTGCTGTTATTTCTGACTCCATTCCTCCCAAAGACTCTCTGTCAAGTCTGATAGTCTACACGTACTATGCTGAAAAGTCTCACAGAATAACGAGCTTGTCCATTTTTGGCACATTGATGATGAGTGTCTACAGGTCTGCATAATTTTTTCTTTGACATCATGAGGGTTCATCACGGTGGGAGCATATAAACTGATGATAGTGGCAAGGCACTTTCCTGCAAGTGACAATTATATTGTCATGAGTCTTTTGTTCACTACTTTTGGGAGGCATACAAAATTGATAGCTAAATTAATTTTGTTTGCAAAATCTACACCAGCTTCACAATGCTCCCTATCACTGCAGCCACTCCAGAAAAAATGTGTATACAGCTCCAAGTTTGGTAAGCTGGCCTTCATTTGCCAGCTTTGTTTCACTCAGGGGTGCTATTTGAATGTAATAACTGCTGAGTTCTCTCACAACAAGAGTTATTCATCTTTTAGTTCGATTTGATTTCACATTGTATGTAAGTGTGCATACATTCCATATGTACAAGGTGAGTGGAATCTTTTTAGCAAATGTTTTTTATACTTTTTATGTGTTTTGACCAGAGGGTGGGACACCTGCCTGCTGTGCTCAGTGCACCAGTGTTAGGTTAGGTGAAGCCAACAATTTTTAGGATACTTTTTCTTACCCTTTTCTCATGCCAGGAGGTGAGCCATGTGATCCTTAAAAAAGGCTGCTCGGCTAAGGAGCTAAGGAGCTAAGGAGCTGTTTAATCCCACTACTACTTCAGTTCAGTAAGACAATCCTATGCATGTGTGCAGGATTGTGACTACAGCTCCCAGTGTATCTGCACCTATTGCTTCAATCATATGTCTGTTGCCACAGAACTTTGAGATAGGTAAAAATTGCAAAATGTTATGGGTACACAAGTCTTTTGGCTTGCATATAAATTGGATTGAAATAAGGCAGAGTTGCACAAAGTCATCAGCCTCTCTCTTCCAGATTCATTAGAGTCCAGTGGCAAGACAACTGCTAATTGCATGAGATACAGTGAATGACCTTACCATTTTAAAAGTCTAACCAAGTTCTAAGAACTCTACAGAGCCTGCTTCAATTGTTTTCATGGACATTGAAACAAATTATTTTCACCTACCCATTTGTAGTAGGAAGGCCGAATTTATGATCTCAAATATAATCATGTATATGTTTGAATGGTCCGAAATCACAAGGTATGAGAGATTCTCTAAGGAGAAAACAACAAGAAATTTATTTAGGCCTCACCACAGCAAAAACTTGAACCAGCCTCCCCATTCCAACATCTTGACAAAAAGACTCCAGGCCCAGAAAGCCCATTTCACAAGGGCAACTAGGAGGCCAAAGAAAAGCAAGAGAGTATTTAGCCAAATCATGTTCACTGGCCTCATGTTCCTGCTCGCACTCGGGTAAGCCCCGCTTCCGCAGTTTCCTGCCTCTGCAGCTTCTGGCTTCTGCAGCTTCTGGCTTCCACACCTTCTGCCGCCTCTGCCACTGAAGTTGTCTCCTGGCTCACCCCTCCTCGCAGCCAAGCTTCTGGCGTTCTCAAGCCCCGCCTCAATGACCAGAGACCATTGGATCCCGAGCTGGCCCCTCCTAAGTCACCAATCCACACCCACACAGGTTTCACACCTGACAGGGCCCTAG
>JAQQSZ010004869.1:0-14031 GCA_028646595.1 Phalanger gymnotis
GAAAGGAGTCAAAAGCTTTCATTGCCCTTCCTCTTCCAACCCTAGCTCATCTTTACCTTTCCTCAAAAGGTCAAGTTTGGGAATCTCAAGGCTCTATCACACTACCTCTTCTCCCTCTGCTTCATCAATGATGCTTTGGAGGGCTTAGAAATAGCATGGAACTTCACTCAATAACTATCTGGCCAAAGAACATGAACAAATAATTCTCAAAAGAAGAATTGCAAACTATTAACAATCCTATGAAAGACTTCTCTGACTCATTAATAATAATACTAACATAGATCAAAACAATCTTGAGATTTCACTCACAACCACCCAACTGGAAAAGATAACAAAAGATAGGAATGATCAATACTAGAGGTACTGGCATACTAATATCAGTTATTGATGGTGCTGTGAATTGGTCCAACCATTCTGGAAACCAAATTGGAATTATTCTTAGAAAGTTATTAAATGATGGTCTGTGACCAGAGTTCTAAGTATTGAGCATACACCCCGAGACAGAAAGAAGGGTTCCTATATAAAATCATTCTCAGCAGCACCTTTTGTGATCATGAAGAAGTAAAGGAAAGGTCTACCCATCAAAGAATGGCTAAACAAATTGGTAAATGAAAGTAACGGAATATTATGTGACATAAGAGATTATAAACATAGATACCTGGCCAGGGTGCAGGCTTAGCATTCCATAAGGTGTTCCAGTTCGACCCTTGCTACATAAACAATCCAGAGATGCATAGAAAGGCTTACATAGACTGATACATGATGGAGTAAACACAAGGAATATGTTGAGTGTCTGAGACTGTAAATGAATTTTTTAAAAAACCTTAATTCTGTCTATTTTTTACATCCAAGCTTATCTCCAAAGAAGAAATGAAAAAATTAAAAAAATGCATTTTCCTTCTTTATTTTGCAGAGGTGGTAGATTATTGGTTTGGAATTTGTATATTCTGTCAGGCTGTGAATATCTTAATTTTCCTGAATTTCTTTTTTCTTTTTCTTTTTATTCTTTGTAACAACAGATAACTTTGTGGGCAAAAGGGGAGACAGAGAGAGATTTAGAAACACAGGTACCACAAACATAAACTTTTTAATTAAGATGTTTTTATTTTTAGTTTATAACACTCAGTTTTGCATGTTTTTGATTTCCAGATTTTCTTCCCCTCCCCTCCCCCCTTTCCCCAAGACAGCGTGGAAACCGATATCTTTTCTACATATACCTTCGCACTAAACTCATCTAAAGAAGAATTGTGACCAATGGAATGAATCATGAGAAAGGAAAACATAAACTTTTAAGAAAAAAAATTTTTAGGAAAGAGTATTAGAATGATAGAGCTAGAAAGTTTCTTGAACACAATACTAGTGCAGAATGAGATTTAATCTAATGTTTAAGTTTAAAAGGACATTAGAACATAGAATATTGAATGTTAGAGCTGGAAAGGATTTTAATACATAAAATGTCGCAGTAGGAAATACACTTAAGATATGGAATATTGGAGCATGATGGGACATAGAAAGTTTGAACTAAAATGGATTTAGAATGTAGAACATAAAATTTTGTAGCCCTAAGGGACATTAGAATACAAAAAGTCAGAGCATAATAGGGCCTACCTATTAGCTGAAGAGTTTAGAACTTTGAAAGTAGAGTGTTAGTGGTGGAAGGAATATCTGAACATAGAATGTCAGAGCTGGAAAAAAAAACCTTAAAACAGAGAATGCGAGAGGTGGAAATGCCCTTAGAACAAAGAACATTAAAGCTACATGGAACTTTATAAGGTCTAATGTCAAAGGGGCCTTCTTCTTGTTGTTCAGTTGTGACTGACCCTTCATAACCTCATTTGGAGTTTTCTTGGCATAGATACTGGAATGGTTTGGCATTTCTTTCTTCACTGGATTCATTTTATCAGCCACTCAGAGGTTAAGTGGCTTGCTCAGAGTTTCACACAGCTAGGAAATGTCTGAGGCTGTTATTTGAACTCAGGTCTTCCTGACTCCAGGCCCACTGCTCCATCTACCGAGCTACCAGCTGCGTCTAGAGTGGCCTTAGAATGTAGACCATTAGACTTAAAAGGATCTTAGGAACCGTCTAATCCATCTGGTGAAGCCAGTTCTTTTACAGATTTTATATTCCAAACTTGCTGGTCAATCTGAGAAGTAATTTGAAAAAAAAAAGATTCTCCACCCTCTCAAGTTAAAGTCACCGAATCACAAAATGTTAGCTTTAGAAAGGCTCACAGAGGTATTTTTAATGGCCCACCAATGAGGGTTACACAAATGAATCAGAAGACAAGCCTTCACAGAGATGATAGTCCAAGTGGGAAGACAAAGTTGGCATGTCTTCCACTGATGGTACACTGTCTAGCTTATAAAGCTCTTTCAACTTCTTCATCTTGGCCGATCCATTCTTCCGCCCTCTGAAGTCTGCCACACAGAAATGATTAACTGCATTTTACAGATGAGAAAACCAAATTCCAGGCAGGTGATGTGACATGCCTTTCGCTCCCAGTGTTATCATGGCATATTGCAAAGAGTTTTAGGCTTACAGTCAGAAGGTCTGGGTTAAAGTCTTGGTTCTGACCCTTACTAGTAGTATGACCAAATAGTTTCATAAGCTTTACCTCTCTGGGGCCCCAGTCTCTTCATCTGTAAATTATAAATGACAGTACCTGCAGTGCTTATATATTTTTATTTTATAAAAAGCAAAAAAAGAAAAAAATGCAATTTGTAAATCTTAAATTACAATAGAAATAGAAATTGTTATTATTAAAGTTGTATGGCTAGTTAGGGAAAGAACTGGGAAGATTACACACACACACACACACACACACACACACACACACACACACACACCAGTTGGGTTTTCCACTTCCACATGACTATCCAATCCACTACATATCCTTTTGGTTTCTCTCTGGCCACCAGATTCCAAACCACCCAATGAAATAGCTAACCCATTTCCTTTCTTTAAAATGAACCCCATTAGCCTCTCTCTATATATACCCTTGATGTCATCGTCTCTTGTTTCTAGCAGATTATGTCATCATCCAAACCTTCTCTCTCTTGAATCTTCAACCTCTCCCTAACTTTACCTACTGCCTTCAAACATGGCCATGCCCTTAATCCTTTAAAAAAAATACCTCACTAAACCCTACAATCTTTCCATCTATTATCCTGCAGTTCTCTCTCAGCCAAGCTCCTCAAAAAAATCTTTGTAGTCACTGTCCCCTGTGCCTCTCTCATCACTCTCTTTGCTGTCTGACTTCTGACCTCATTGTTCAACCAAAAGTCCTCTCTCCAAAGTCACCACTGATCTCTTCATTGCCAAACCTATTGGTCTTTTCTGATCCTAATCGTTCTCATCTTCTTTTACATTTGATAGTATTGACCACCCTCTGCTCCTGGATACTTTCTCCTTTCAAGAGTTTTGTGACATCATTCTCCACTGATTTCACCTATTTGATCATTCCTTGGTCTCCTTGGGTGGATCTTCATCCATACCAAACCCCAACTGGAGATGTTCCTCAAAGTTCTGTCCTAGCTCCTCTTTTCCTCTCCTTCCACACTCTCTCAATGATATCCCCCACTTCCATTTAATTATCATGTCTATGCAAATGACTCCCAGACACATATGTCCAACTCCAGGGTCTCTCCCAAGCTTCATTCCCACATCACCTTTGTATGTTGGACCTTTCAAACTGGAAGACCTAGAGACATCTAAAATTCAATATTTCCAAGACTGGATTCATTTTCTTTTTTAAAAATCCTTCCTTCTTCTAACTTTTCCCCTTTATGTCAAAAGCACCTTCATCTTTCCAGGCACCGAAGTTCATAACCTTAGCATTATTCTGGACCCTGGACCCTTTCTAATCCCATATATGCCACCAGTTACTAATTCTGGCTGTTTCTCTCTTCACACCATCTCTTGCATCCAGCCCCTCCTCTCTACTCCCACTGGAACTACTTTAGTTAAAACCTGCCTTTGGTTATTACATTCACCTCTGAATTGGTCTTCTTGACCCATGTCTCTCGCCACTCCAGTCTGTTCTATATACTGCCACCGAAATCATTTTCCTTGAGTGTAGATTTGATTGCATAACACCACTACTCAATCATCCTCAGTGGCTTCCTCCAGGACCCCAACCAGGCTCATTGGGTATTACTCTTCCTCCTGTTTCTTTGATCCAAATGAAATGGGCTTTTCTATTTTCCACACACCACATTCCATCTCCTGTTTCCATTCTTTTCCACTGGCTATCTGTCCCATGCCCAGAATGCACTTTCCCATTACTTTTCCCTTATAGAGTTCCTGTCTTTCTTTAAGACATAGCTCAGGCTATGTCTTAACCTCTGTCTACCTCAGTTTCCCCAAGTGTAAAGTTGGAATAATAATAGCACCTACCTCTCAGGCTTCCGATGAGGATCAAATGAGATCATATCTATAAAGCACTTAGCACAGTGCCTGGCACATAGTAGGCATTTACTAAATGCATCTTTCCTTCCTTCTTACATAATGTATATGCGATCTCCGTCTTCTGCATGAAGCTTTTGCAGATCTCCTCAACTGCTAGTGCCCTAACTCCCTGTCAACTCTCTCTGTTTAGCTATTTTAATACATTTGTGTTTATTAACTTTGTATTTGTGTGGTATATATGAAAACAACAATAACAACATTTACGTGGCACCTACTATGTGCCAGGCACTGTGCTAAAGGCTTTATAACTGTCATCTCATGTGATCCTCACAACAACCTTGGGAGGTAGGTGCTATTATGATCCCCATTTTATAGTTACAGAAACGGAGGCAGACAGAGGTAAAATGACTTGCCCATATTTGAACTTAAGTCTTCCTGACTTCAGACCCAGCCTGCTAGTTTCTGAGCCACATAACAACACCAGCATCAACCAACACTTGCTAAATGTCTGAGGCTGGATTTGAACTCAGGTCTTCCTGACTCCAAACCTGTAGCCTCTACCCGCACACTACCTTTCATGTATTTCTTAAACATCTGCAGTGAGTCACACTCTCTGCTAAGCCCTGGAAATATAAAAACAAAAGGAAAAACTACCCCAGCCTTTAAGGAGCTCGATTCTACTGAAGCTCGAAGACTCGTACAACATTCTGGAGCTACAATATTTGAGCCTAGCTTCTCTGATGGCACGTCCGCCGCTCTCTCCGTGATGCCCTAATCTCCTTCCTTTTATCTGGGCAGCATGAGTATTTGCCACTAGTCAACAGGCCACAACTTCTCTGCCTAAACTGTCTAGAATCCACAGGCTCCAGGAGAAAGTGTGAGGGGTATCTGCAACCCAGGAGAGTCTCAGAACTGATTAAGCTTCATGATTATTCATCCGAGTCAAAACCTCTGTTAGAGTAGCACCAAGCATCCTTCCTTCCCAGATTAAAACTTGAGCAGAGGGCCAAAGAAATTTCTTTAATTACGTTGGCTTGATTCATCTACCTGATGCTTGTGGGGGGATGTTAATTTAATTGATTTTCTATTATAAGAAGAAACATTTCCTCCAATGTTGGCAAAACATATTTACCTTCCAGAATTTCAGCTTAGGTACATTCAGTGCCCCAGGCTTGGGATTAATTCTACACTGTCCCTGGGGCTTTGTAACAGTTTGGTGAATTTGGTTCTGCTGGTGCATGCTCTCAGCAAATTGAGAGAAACATCACTTAGGGCACTGGGGAATCATTGGACTTTGGACTCAGTGGCTGAAATGTTTGTGTGAATAGTCGTCAGCTAGCTAATCTGGCCTATTTGCTGTTTCCCACATGTCAAGTTCTAGCCCCCCCGAAATATCTAGGGCACCTTCTCTCTGGATCTCAGCCTCAGAATCCCAGGTACTTCAAGGGCCCATTTATGCAATATCTCCTATTCGGGGAGTTTCTTGATCCCTCACCCTCCTGGCTGAGAGTGCTTTGTTAGCCCTCTGAAACTAGTTGAGACTTATTTTGGCTATCCTTTAAATTAGTCTCCCAATTGGTCTCCCTGACTCAAGAGTCTCCCCACTACCATCTATCCTCCACAGAGCTGTAAAAGTTATTTTCCTAAAGTGTAGAGCTGACCGTAGTAACATCCCTCCAGTAATTAAACTCCAGTGGCCCCCTACAACCTCCAGAATAGAGATCAATCCCTCTATTTGACATTTAAAATTCTTTACAACCTGACCCCTTTCTATAATTGTAGTCTTCTTACAGATTATTCTCCTCTATGCATTCTACAGTCTAGGTTGGTGATTTTATGGCGAGCTTTGAAGGGCTGATGGGTACCACTTCCCTCTGAGTTGATAGAGATTAATTTTACCCTAGAGTATAAGATGGGGCAGCTAGGTGGCACAGTGCATAGAGGACTGGGCCTGGAGTCCAGAAAACTCCTCTTCATTTTAGTTCAAATCTGATCTCAGACACTTTCTAGCTGTGTGACCCTGGGTGAGTCACTTAACCCTGTTTGCCTCAGTTTCCCCATCTGCGAACTGAGTTGGAGAAGGAAATGGCAAACCACTCCAGTATCTTTGCCAAGAAAACCCCAAATGGGGTCATAAAGAATCAGGCATGACTGAAAAACAACTTGTTAACAAGAGCATAAGATGGCTTGATTGAAGAAGAAACTGGAATCAGAGAAACCGGTTAGGAGGTTGTTGCAATAGTCCAGGCAAGTGAAAGGTTATAAGGCCTAAGGGCCTTGGCAGTGGAAAGGAGGGGTTGGATGTGAGGGATGATGTGAATGTAGAAAAGACAGGACTTAGTGAATGATTCAAGAGCTGGTGTCAAAGTAGAAGTGCACCTTGTGAATGGGAAACGGAAGTGGCCTGGGTGTTGTAACTCATCTCTGGTAGTGTGGATAGTAGAAATGAAGGATACAGGATACTAGGAGATGGACATGGGCAAGGGGGGTTGGGAGAGGAGAGTGCTGAGTACAAGGAGGCATCATACCAGGAGAGGTGGTAGGACAAACCAGCCTCAAAGTTTCACAGGGAGTGATAATGTGGCCTCAGTCCAACGAGCAAGACTAGATCTCAAGGGAACATTGAAGGCTGCTGGGAAGGAGGGTAGGGTAGATAGGTACCTAGAGTAAGCCCATGGATCAGGGCAGAAAAGAAGAGCCTTTGTCATTGAAGTTTTACCGGGCTTAGACTGTAGAACAAATCAGCCCAAGAGCTCTGGCCAGAATGATAGCATCTCTTATTGCCTTTAGAACAAAACACAAAATTCTCAGGCTAGCATTTAAAGTCCTCCATTCTGCATTTCTTTCCTTTTCTTCTTTCCTTCTTTCCTTCCTTCCTCTCCTCCTTCCTTCTCTCCTTCTTTCCCTCCTTCCCTAGTTCCTTCCTTCTTTCCTTCCTTCTTTCCCTCCCTCCTTCCCTTCTTCCCTCTTTGCTTCCTTCCTTTCTTCTTTCTTTCTTTCCTTCCTTCCTTCCTTCCTTCCCTTTTTTCCTTCCTTCCTCCCTTCCTTCTTCCTTCCTTCCTTCCTTCCCTTTCTTTTTTTTCTGCTTTTCTCTTCCATTCAATGAGCGTTTAAGCACCTACTAAGTGCCAGGCACCGTGCCAGACTATGGGGACACAAAGACAAAAGACAAACACTCCCAAGGGATGCATATTCTATTAGACAGAAACAGGAGCCCAGGTAAGTAAATATATACTATGCACAAAGTAATGGGAGAAGGGGAAGGGGTGTGGCCTGGGGAGGTCAGGATAAGCTTTTTATTTCACATTTGTTCCTTCCACAAACCCAACATCCAGGCAAACTGAGGTGCTTACTTTTTTGTAGGAGCCATTTGAGCCCTGGTGTAGGCTGCCTTCCCCACTCCTAGCATACATTTCTTCCTCTCTGCCCCTTAGCATCCTGTAGCTACCCTTGAAGTCTAGCTCAGGTGTTCGTTGCCTCCTGTAGGAAGTCTTTTCTGATCCTTGGCTCTCTCCTGTTGGGTCATTTTTAGGAGAACTTTTAGATAACTTTCTGTTTTCTTGTCTGTGCACATATCACATGCCTATAGTAAAATAGAAGCTTCTCAAGGGAAGGGACTGTTTGATTTTTATCTTTCCTTTGCTAGTGCCCAGTACAGCTCCTGGCACATAGTAGGCACTTACCATTGAATGGAACGAAGTCGGCTTGAACCAGGTAGGGGTGTGTGTGTGTGTGCGTGTGCGTGTGTGTGTGTGTGTGTGTGTGTGTGTGTAAACATGCTGATTTGGAAACTCAGTTTATCCCTCCTGTTCGATCAGAGAGAGGAGGGGGGAGCTTGAGAAATTGTACGAACTCTTCCCAGACAGAAAATTGAAAATGGCATTGAAGCATTGGCCTTAAAGGTAATCTCCCATGCTTGATGGATTCTCTGTAATTTATTTGGAAAGCTCCGGGGTAATTGGTTCCTAAAAACATGCTCAAAGTATTCTGTGACTTTTGAACTTAAGAATTTTTTTCTTCCCTGGTTTAACCCTACCAATACTCTGTACTTTCCCCTCCCCCTCCCCCATAGTGTATCTTATTTTAGTTTAAGTCACAATGAGAGTTGAATATTAGAGGAATGACCACAATCTATCAAGCCAAAGGATCTGAGTTTGAATCCCTTTTCTGTCATTTACTAGATGCATGGCCTTGCTTTCCCTACAATTCAATAACATTTATTAAACACTTTTGTTCCAGACATTGTGCTAAGCCCTGGAGATATAATTAAGAAAAACAAAAGACAGTTGCTGGCCTCGAGGAGCTTACAATCTAATGGAGGGAGCCAACCAAACAAAGGTGGCAGGGGGTGACCTTGTGTGTGGGCATTTTGTTCCATGGAGTAGAAACCGGGCAATGCAGCTGATGTAGAGTGGGGCAAGCCCTTTCTGGCTCTCGGTTTCTTCCTTTCTCAGTGGGATTGGGGAAATGGTTGGCCCAGTTGATCTCTAAATTCTATGATGCCATCATCCTATTTGGCTTTTATAGGCAGGAAAGGATGGGTGGGGCAGGAGACCTGCCTTCAGGAGACCTGTAGAGTGAAGTCTTGACTCTACAACTTCCCAACTGTATAATCTGTGTCAAATTGCCTACCTGCTCTTGGCCTCGGTTTCCTCCTTTTTTAAAAGAGATTAGGCTAGAAGTCTCCAACTCTCTCCCCCCACCCCACCCCACCCCACCCCCTTCCTACCAACTCTAAATGTTTGCTCCTATGAAAAATGAGTGGGCTGGATCCTAGGTGGACCTAGGGAAGGACAGAATGATCGGAAGGATTTGAGATCACCAATTTGATCCTCCTAAAGTTTGAGTGTGACCAGGTCACTCCCCTGCTCAAGCTCCAGTTTATTCCCTGTTGCCTCTAGGATAAAATAGAAATTCTTCTATTTATCATTTAAAGCCCTTCACAGTCTGGTGCCCACTTGCACTGTATATATTTTTTTTGTGTGTAGTAATTTACATGGTGAATCCCCCATTAGAAAGGGAGCTTCTTGTGGGCAGGGATGTTGTCTTTGCCTTTCTTTATATCCCCAGAAACTATTACCATGCCTAGCACCAAGTAAAATGCTTATTGATTGACTAATAGACTCACCAGCTACAATCTGTGTTTTGAAGCTGATTGTACGTATCATATTCTATCCATCCATCCAATCAATCAATCATAAAAATTCATTAAATGCTTACTATGTGACAGGCATGGTGGTAAGGGGTGAGGATATAAAGAAGGGCAAAGACAGTCCCTGTTCTCAAGGAGATTATATTCTAGTGGTGGAGACATGTATGTAAATTAGTATATAGAAAATACATAGGAGATAATTTCATTGTAAATTTAGGAGGGAAGATAATGGAAGTCACTGCTAGGATTGGAGGGATTCATTAGGCAGTCAATAAGGACTTTCTATGTGCCAATCCTTCTGAACACTGGGGATGCAAAGAAAGTGAAAAATCAGTCCCTGCCCTCAAGGGGCTTACAATCTAATGGCAGGAAACAATATGTAAATGACTAGGTGTATACAGGATACTTAGAGAGAAGATGGTGGTGAGGTGGGTCAGCTTGTTTTTGTCCATATAGAAAATGCCATTTCCCACCTCCCAGACTTTGCACATGTTTTTCCCTATGGCTGAAACAAACTCCCTCCTCACCCCTGCCTTTTAGAACCTTGGGACCCTTCAAGGTTGCCCTCTAAGCCCACCTCCTTCAAGTGGCCTTCCCAGATCTCTGCCCAGTTCTTAGTATTATCCCAAATGCCAAAATTATTATTTTTAATTTTGTATTTATTTATCTGTAAATTGCTTCTTCCTTGCCCCTCCAATGTTACTTGAGGACAAATACCACTTTAGTTTTGTGTCTTTGTATCCTGAGTATCTTGGCACACAGTAGGTACTTAATAAATGCTTATTAAATTGAATTCAATTGAATTAGAGAGAAAAGGAGGACTGGTTCCAGAGCTAGAGAGGTTGGTTGCTTGGGGGTGGGGGAGGTATGCATTCAAGGAACATTCCAGAAAGCTCATGTAAGCAAATTCTACATAAATGCAGCAGGAGGTAGGGAGGTTTCCTTCCTGCCTGCCTGCCCTTGCTCTTCAGGTCACTTACTAGTTTTTATAGTCTTTCCACGCGTCTTTCAACATTGTTGAAATCGTCTCCTTCCTTCTATTTTGTGTTTGCTTATGTGTGCCCATGTTGTCTCAATAGAATATAAACCCCCTGAGGGCAGAGATTATTCTATTTGTGGTTTTATATCTCCCACACTTGGCACTAAGTGTTTAATAAATAAATATTGGGTTGAATTGAATTAAAATGGTAAGACTCTCCAGCCAGACCACCCTTGGGACAGAAAGCTGAGTGGTTTAAGCTAAATAAAAATCCATCTTTGGTGAGAAATAAGCAAGACATTGATAGAAAAGTAGAGCACCCTTGCCTCAATTATGGCGCCATTGTTGACTTCACTTTCCACCAAATGCTCTTGAATTTGTCTGTCTTCCTGTCCTACAGGACAAAGGATGGGGTGTGTTATTTGCCAGGGTGGCTGATGAGAACTTGAATAGGCATGACCTTCCACCACTCTACTGCAAGCTGAGTTTTATAGGTGGCCCTCAGCTGAGATAAGGAAACCAAGTTCACTCTGGGGCAAGAGGAAAACAGGTCACTTTCTCTACTACCTGATCAAAAACCTCATTTGATTCTCTCTGGTCTGTGTTCTTCAAAGCCAGAGAAGAGAAAGAAAGGAAGTGATAAGATAGAGATTTAGATGAGCTTGTTTCCATGGAAGACAGAACCAGTAGTTTCCCTCTTTAAAAGAAGATTGAGATTCTTTTGGAAGGAATATTAGATTACTGCTCTAACAATTAAAGAAGCTCCTACCACCACCACCCACTATTCTTGAATGTAATTCCTAAGGTTGGGACATATGGTTCTAGGCAGATCCCCAGAGCTGACTCCTTCTAGCTTGTATTTCTCTCTCTCTCTCTCTCTCTCTCTCTCTCTCTCTCTCTCTCTCTCTCTCTCTCTTTTCTCTCTCTCTCTCTCTCTCTCTCTCTCTCTCTCTCACACACACACACACACACACACACACACACACACACCATTTTATGGGAGGGTGAGAAAGTGATCAAGTTACACTGACAATGAGCTAATAGGCTCTTATTAAAAGGAAGGAGGATTTAGGAAGAATAGAAATAGTTTGGGGTCTCCAACCCTGAATTCAAATTTTGGCTCTTCTACTAACTACCAAGAATGTCTTTGGGTAATTCACCCTCTCTCTCAGTTTCCTTATGTATATATAATTCTTATCTGTAGAATTAAAGGTCTGGACTTTGACCTCTAAGGTCCCTTACAACTTGAAATTTATTATGCTAAGATCATCTTGGGGACCAAGAACCCCCTGCATCCCTTGAAACCTTCTTTAAGTATGTAGGATTAACATAGAGTATAGAGAGAAGAAGTCTGGTCTAGTGGCTGAAGTCAGAAAGACCTGAGTTCAAGTCCTTCCTCTAACACTTACTGGCTGTGTGACCCTGGGCAAGTGCTTCACCCTCTCAATGCCTTAAGCAAGTCTAAGACTAGACGTTGTAGAAAAGGTGCCAGTCTGCATTGGTAGGTAAAGCATTGAAATTCTATCTTTTGGAGAGGGAGACAATGATAGAGAAAATGGGGTGGAGGTGGGGAGAGATGTTACAGTGATCCAAGGAGCTGCAAATCTTTGAACCTCTATGAATACTAGCTATCATCATCATACCCGAAAAGAATACGTGACTTGGTTGGAGTTAGAAGACCTGTATTCCCACCTTGGCTTTGGCTCTTCCCACCTGCAGCATCCTGCTGGCTAAGTAACTTCCCCTCTCTGAGAGGTAGTTCTCTTGCCTGTGAAATGGGGCTCCAAACATCAGGAGTTCACAGTCTAATGGGAGGGTGCTGTTGTTCAGTTCAGTTGTCTGATTCTTTGTGACCCCACTTGAGTTTTTCTTGGCAGAAATACCGGAGTGGTTTGCCATTTCCTTCTCCAACTCATTTTACAGGTGAGGAAACGGAGGTAAACGGGGCAAAGTGACTCGCCCAAGGTCACATGGCTACTAAGTGTCTGGGGCCAGATTTGAACTCATGAAGATGAGTCTTCCTGACTCCACGCTCAGCCCTCCATTCTACCTGCCCAATGGGGGAGACAACATGCAAATGACAGATAAATTGGAGATACTCAACTGAGGAAAGGCATCGACATTGAGGTGTTTAGCACCTCTGAACTCAGCCCCTGAGGGCAATGCCCCAGGTGCTCCAATGTAGTTAGGGGTCTATGTAGCGTGTTCAGAATAGACTTGTCCGTTGAAACTTTAAGGAAGTAGTGTCAGTTTCTTCAGGCAAGAACCGTGTTATGATATTTAAATACCTTTTACAATTGAAAAAAAAACCTGTGAGAATAAATGAGGTCATGTGTGTGAAAAGCATTCAGAGGCCCTGGCTTTCCAAGGTGTTGGGATGTCTGACACCAGGCTCCTTCCTTTGTCAGACTTGGATTTTCTCCCCTGGCTTGCCCACTTCTGGGAGGAATGGAAGCAGGTAAGCAGGGAGGGGTAGATCTGAAGAGATGCTACAAGGTGATTTTCTTGGTGTATCCGTAGCCTCCGTACCACAGCGCCAGGGCCTTTTGAGATGAGCAGGGTCCAGTTCCCTGCCACCACCACCCCCCATCCCCATGTAGAACTCTACCCACAGCAGCTGTCAGGCAGAAAAGCAGACTCCAGTAGCTGGGCTTGTGGTCCTCTTAGTCCCAGCTCAGGAGGGCTTCTCACAACAACAGTGACAACAAAAAGCAACCTTAGAGAAACAAGAGCCTCGAACCCAGGAGCCCTGGGTTCTAATGCAGCTCTGTCACTAACTTACTGAATGATCTATGATGCATCATTAACCTTCTCTGGGGTTGGACATGCAATGAGGTAGAGTTGAGGTGAGTTTTGGACCTGGACTGAGGAAACCCTGAGTTTAAATCTAGCCTCAGATATTTAAAAGCTGTATGGGCAAGTCACGTCATCTCTCTCACCGTCAGTTTCCTTGTCTATAAAATGGGCATAATGATAGCCTAGACCTCCCAAAACTGATATTAAAATCAAATGATGTAAGATATGCCGAGTTCTTTATAAGCCTTGAAGAGCTACATAAATGCTGGCTATTGTTATTATCATTTATAAAGCAGGAAGCAACGTAGAATGAGAATGAGACTGTTGGATCATAGACTGCTAGAGACAGAGCTGGAAAGGACCTCAGAGGCCATCTGTTGACTTCCTTCATTTTTTTTATAAGGAAATTTGGGTGCAAAAACTAGGTAGTTAGATGGTGCAGTGGATAGAGCATCTGAATCAGGAAGACTCGTTTCCCTGAGTTCAAATCTGGCCTCAGACACTAGCCGGGTGACCCTGGGCAAGTCACTTTACCCTGTTTGTCTCAGTTTCTTCATTTGTAAAATGAGCTGGAGAATGAAATGGCAAAACCACTCCATTATCTTTGCCAAGAAAACTCCAAATTGGGTCATGAAGAATTGGACACAAATGAAAACTACTGAACAACAAAGATGAATGAGAACTGAATTTGGAGTC